>JAEUYN010000607.1:0-143324 GCA_018257835.1 Euura lappo | reverse complement strand
GGGCCGAGGTTCACCATTTTTTCGTACCGAAATTTTGAAACATCCACCCCTCGACGATATTGCGCGACAGCAGAGGGTCCTACAAGTACGATGTAGGATCGTGGGGCAGATATTCACTCACATGGGTCGAGGTTCACCATTTTTTCGAACCGAAATTTTGAAACACCCACCCCTCGACGATATTGCGCGACAGCAGAGGGTCGTACAAGTACGATTGTTAAATTATATCACGCTTTCGGAAGGGTCAATTTTTTGCCCAGAAATGGTCTATTGTAGTCAGACGACCTCTTTCTACCGCCCTACACCCTTCTGGGCACGAATTCGTGGACCCTGGTACGCAACAAATTATATCACGCTTTCGGAAGGGTCAATTTCGTGCCCAGAAATGGTCTACTGTATTGAGTTGACCCTCTACTGCCGCGTTTTGTCGCTGGCGGGCAGATAATTCCTCATTCAGGTATGATAGAATAGTGAACCGCGACCCAAATGAGGAATATAATCTGCCCGTCGAACCTATAGCGTACTTGCATGACCCTCTGCTGTCGCGTTTCATCATTGGGGGGCAGATAATTCCTTATTTCGGTATTAAAAAATAGTGAATCGCGACCGAAACGAGGAAATAGGTATCTGCCCTCTAAGCGTCTGGCGTACCTACATGCATGACCTTCTTCGGTCGCGCCATTTCATTGGGGGGCAGGAATTTCCTAATTTCGGAATCAGAAAATTGTATAGCGCGCCCGGAAGAAGGAATCTTTCGCCCAGGGGTGGTGTAGTACACTGAAATGACCTTTTTCTGTCGCCCTTTACCACTCTAGGAAACTGCAGTTCGTTCATATTGTAGAACCAGGTAATTTTCGCCGAGACACGGTAACGCCTGCAATTTGAATTATTGATCAATAATGTAAATAAACATACAATCTTCCCTTATTTTTCAAAGTTTTATTTTGGTTTCACGTTTCAAATTTAGATTTAAAAAAGAAATAATAGTTATAGTAAGACTTTTTCACAGTTATTAAGAGTTTTTTTTCAAACAAGTATATAATAATGTAATCACCTTAATATTTTGTCTGAAAAAAAAGGAATTCTCAAGATGTTTGAGATAGTCTCATAAAATAGATTGTCTTGTATAATCATTTATCCAAACTCGCTCCATGAACCTTCCTCGAGGTATTCCAGAATTACCTGGAATATTATCATACATTTAAAGCTATCTAATTTAAATTCGGCTATCATTCCTCGATTAAACTTGAATTTGATTTTCATTCAATTTCCTAATATTAATATTAATATATCCATGGGTAATGTTCGTTCCGAAAGAGAATGTTGAAAATTTGGATAGAAAAAATATCATCAATTGTTACAATAATAGGAATAGTAGACTTCGTACGATATTATTGAGAAAAATATTTCTTTTCTTCCTCTCCTCAATATGAATGTTTTACACAATTTTTTTCTTTTCACTTATCATTCACAGCTTCAGTGATTAATGAATGAATTTAAATCAGTACTAAATCATAGGATTGGGATCATCGAAGAAGTACATCATCGTCTTTATAACGAACAATTCAATTAAAATTAAGACTGTACAATTAATCGATCAATCGCACAGCCCTAATTGATACTATTTTATTTTTACTCTTATCAAATTTTATTATATTCACTTTTTATAGAAAATATATATATATATATATACTCTTTTAAGCATGTCATTCAGAAGTTTGCCAATTATTCTATCTAATCGGCCAATTTCTTACTAATTAATCAAACATTAGGTAAGAATACTCGGAATACTAACTATAATAAAAGTAAAATAATCATAGAAATAAGTAAATAGTCGTAATTTGTCTTTCTTTTTTCCTGCATCCTCGTCTCAAGATATCGAATTATAATTCCATTGCTTTCATATGAAAAATACACGTGCCTACGCGTGAAGAAATTAGTCAAACTTGGTCAAAAAAAAAAATTCTATCGCGCGTTACTCCTGTTCCCGATTACTCAAGTCAATTATTTTGTCTTTTTTAATTTTCTATATATCGTGAGTCACGATTGCGAGTACAGTTAGCGAGAGAGTTTCGACGTCTTTATCGCTTCTCCAGGCGGAAGTGAAGTCTGATTCAAAGATAAGAAAGAGAGAAATTTCTCCTTTTCCATACGAATGAGTGATAATAAAAAAAAAATTATAACTGCTCTAAATCGTGCATTACTGTAAAAATATTTGATATAGAATATAATTAATGTTAGTGAGAAGTTGTTTAAAATAAAAAAAAAGTGATAAATATTGCAAGGCACTTTTGACGAAAGTAAGTTAAGTTGATTAAGTGAGTAGAGCTTTTTGGTCCAGCTTTTCATCACTCGATACAAATGACTGTCGGTAAGGAATTTATAAAAATAATATGAGCACAAAATAGAGTTTTAAAAATCTATAGTTAAAAAAATTACGGCTAACTATATTAATAATAATGATAATGAGTAGAAAAAAATTATTATTATATATATATATGTATTGGCTAAAATTTATAGTTAATAATAGATAAATGTAAAATGATTCATGTTCAATTCTGATAAAATGAGAAATGAACGTCCATTAAAAAAAAAAAAAGAGAAAAAACTATGTTCTTGGCGGGATCGAAAAATCGAAGACAGTAATTTGTATAGTTTCCTTTGACTTTTGGCACCTGGCAAGATGGAGATTTCACCCTCGCGATATGTTTCTGAAAAGTCGTTATCCTTTATCTTTGTCTTTTATTCCTATGGCTGTTGCTGCTGCATCTGAGCCTGCATCTGGGCCAGCATTTCCTGCATTCTTCGCAACTCAGCCTCTTTTTCTTGGAGAATACGATCCTTCTCGATGCCTGTACTGGTCTTCTCAGCCTCAATAATTCTGAAAAATTACCAATTCAATGAAACCAATTACAAAAATCGCTGTAATTTCATACAATTTTCACTTATAGACGTACGTCTGACGTCGCGGCGGCGCCGGAGCTCCTTTAGCCAGTCTTTCAGATCTATAATTTTCGTAATGTACTTCCTGGGTGACTTCTTGAAGATCCTGCATATGCGTTCTGCGAACGAATAAAATTGTATAAAAACAACAGTTATAGGTATTGACAATGAGTTGATTATAAAAAGTATAAAACCAACATCAGCATCGTCCTGAGTTTAATGAAGTCGCAGTGATCCGGATTCTCTACTTCGACGACGCCCCAAGGATAGAGACGACCTCGAACCTTTCTCCCCTTTACTTCCAGCAGGGTGTTGGCACCGCATACGGCAAAAGGTACGGCCTCCTTGAGCTGTCTGACTTGTTCCTTGTAATCTTCGTCCTCGTCGCTGTCGCAGTCGGGAAGAGGGTATATCTTTATGCCGCTACCCTCGATCTCCTCCATTACTCGTTTTTTCAAACGAAGTACTTCCTTCTTTGTCAGTACGTCCGCCTTAGCTATCACAGGTACGATGTTCACCTTGTTGTGCAATTGTTTCATGAACTCTATGTCCAAAGGCTTCAGTCTGAAAATATAAGGCGATGAGTAAACGAAATATATTCATTCAAGAAATAAGGAATATGAACCTCGTGACCTCACCCGTGACCGAACGGAGATATGAAATAAAAACAACAGTGGATTCTATTGTCCACAATATTTCTACGATTAAGGCCGCTCTCGTCCCTCAAAAATCTCTCAAACTGATCGTCGATGTAGTGAATAATGGCTCTGAAGCTGTCAGTGTTGTCGATCGCGTCTCCGTACCCAGGAGTATCCACGACCGTTAATCTGAGTTTGACGCCTCTCTCTTCAATTTCAACAGTCGACGCGTCAAGCTTGACGGTCTGATTCGTTTTCTCTGTAAAAATTACTCAGTTTAGAATAATTTGCTCAAAGTTTCGCGATCTTGTTTATCGATCGAACTGACCAACTGCGTCGGGGATTATCCTCTCCGGGTATAAATCTGTGAGGAACAGACTGTTCACCAAAGTTGATTTACCGAGCCCAGATTCTCCCACGACCATCAGAGTGAACTCGAAACCCTTTTTCACAGATTTGCGATGCACCTGGTTCGGCAGATTCGCAAAACCCACGTACCCAGGGGTCTCGAGACTCGCGAACTGTATTTAAATCATAAAAATTTTAACACAATGAAAGTGAATGGCTTCCACGCTCCTAATTCTTGTCTCAGATTTTTTGAATCTCTTCTTTAATGATTCTAAATAATTGGAACCGTTTGAAACTAAAATTTTCTACATTTTTAAAACTAAAAAAAAAAATAATATAAAAGGCGTGTTCGAAGTGATTGTTTTTTTTTTCGTCTAATTGATGGAAGAGAAACGCGAGGTGCAAAGTGCATGGAAAATTGCGTTTATTGATTCAAACAGATGACTAATGTTGAGAGAACGCGAACTAGGGGGGTTAGGGTGAGTAAGGGTTAGGTAAATTCCGCAGGATGTGTACGAAACCTCGTACACACATATCGCGTACGTAGTTCTGTACAGTCTACAGCAGGAAGAGAGATATTCGAAATACGATAAAATGATAAATAACTGCGAGACCGCGCAGTATAATCGGCGTCGAGGGTTAAAAGAACGCCTGTCATTTGCCTAAATGATGTGTACACATCGACGGAGCGATAACCGAAGACATTTCATGTCTATAACCGATTAAGAATCTTTTATCAAGTGAAATATAAAGGAAGAATTTGAGATTTTGATCGTGTCTCACCGTCTTGACGCTCTCGCTGGACATGTTTATATCGAATTAAATAATAAAAATCGATTCCCCTATGTCCCCGATCTGTGTCAAGGATTTGAACGATCGAATTTCACGAATTCAGCAACGCATTAACCTTAAAACGTATATTTCACACAGAAATTGACAGATGACGAGACACACCGGAGTCAAGTGTAAACGAACTCGCTGCTCCGTTGTCTCTAGTGTCTACGGAATACACGGCATCGCTGTCTTCGGTGGTGTCGCCGTGTTCCATAATCCCTCGGGAATTTCCGCCTCCCTTCGTTTCCCCGACGCGGGCCAATCGGGTTGTTGGACAAAGCGCCGCGGCCAATCAGAGAGCGCTGATCACATCGTACAGCGTCGAGAAGAGCGAGCGAAGGTAAAGTGGAACACCGGTGCCACGGGACAAGCGAGGCGTGGCAGCAGGCAGCGTATAGAACGAGACCGTGTCTACGTATCAGGATCGAGTATCGCGGTCGCGCGTGGCGCGTGGCGTTCGAAATTTGAATAATTCTCGTCACGATCGGTATAGACGAATTTTAAAGTACGTCAATTGTTTTAACGAGAGATTGGTTTATAGTTGATTAATTTTTGTCTTTAGAATCGTTAGAATCTTTATTAGACTGTCTTTTTTTTTTCATTTACACTGAAAAATCGAGTTCTTAGATTTGAATTAACGGTTTTTTTTTGTTGAAAATCGAGTTTTAATATTCTTTTGTTTTTCCACTGCGCATCGAGTCTCTTTTGTCTCAAATCGCTCCAAAAATTCCCTAATACCTAGGATTTTGTTTCTTTTTTCTACTTTTCTTATCACAGCACACAGTCGTAACATCCAATCATGCAATGGCTTCGATGCAACAATTGCTACGCGAGGGCGAGGGACGCCGAGGATCCCTTCGCGCTCACTAAATGTGGACACGTTTATTGCAGCCGCTGCGCCATTCAGGGTGAAAAGAAACGCATAATTTTTTCTAAACTTCTTCATTCGGAGTATAAAATTTCTTGTCAGACGAATCTGATGAATTTCGTTCTTTATACGTACGTATCGCAGCGGAAAAGCAGTGCGTGATATGCAACTCGATAAACGTACCGGCGGTGCGAATCCAAGAACCTCTGGACCCGAAGCTGGCGCTGTACTTCGTATCGATGTCAGATTCGTTCACGCAGCTTCTTGCGGTGTCTAGTTTCCAAGAGGAGCAGCTCCGGCTCACGATGGAGAGATTTGACGAAATGGTTTCTCCGATTCATTTCCTAGATTTCAATTCTTGACAAATCTTCATCTTCTTCGCCTCTATTATTTTTTACACAGGACGCCAAGTACGCCAAAGCCAAAGACGTCGCGTACAGAATCGAGTACGAAGCGGCTAGACACCTGAAGAAATACCAAAAGGACAGAGAGTCCTACATAAGCGTGATAAAAAAGCTGGAGAAGGAGAATGCGGAGCTGAAATTGAAGCTCGAGTCTTCGCAGCGAGGTCCGTTCCTCAATTACCGAACGAGTCAGAACGGTGGTTCGGATTCGACGCGTCGGACTAGTCAGACACGGTGAGGAGACGATCGGAAGCCAGTTTTCCCACATCTTCTCACTCCGCTTTGTTTTCAGATTCGATAGAACGGATTCCAGAGTATCGTTCTGTACGCCTGGGAGCGCGAATACGAACAACAGCAACAGCTTCGCGTCTTCAAATTCGGACAGAGCCTATCTCGCCGCTCTGGCAGGGTCGAATAGGACGTTTCGGATCCCCGATAGCCGCAAAGTTCCCAGGTCCGCCGGAGCCAGATCCTCCGCAAGCTCGCGATCCACGCCGTCAAAACAGATGCCGGAGCGATTGGAGTCCCTTTTGATATCAAGAAATTAGACATAGTGTCGTTAAATTATAATTCTATCATCGTTACGTTATCGCAGACTTTGAATATCTCTGAGAGATCATAAAAAATACTATAAGTTTCGTTCAAATACGGTTTTCTAACATATTCACAATACCATGTCAGAGATGGACATAAATCTGATGAGAATAATCAAGAAAATAATAAGATTAGTCACAATCGTTGATAAATAAGAAATACACGTTCAATAAGTTTCAAAATTATGATAAATTATTAATAGAAAAAAAAAAGTGTTATAATAACTCAATAAATTAATTATGTTTTTCTTTTCTGTCTCAATATAAATGAAATTCTTTGAACATAATTAACAATAATTAATTGTTATTCAATTGAATCGTCGTCGACACTTGACATGAAAAACGAATTATTTTAATTTTATCTCGTTGATTTATACGTTAATTAAATAATATTATATCATTATTATTAGATTCATCATTTTATTTCCTTTTTCATTTACCATTATTTACATGTATATAGAATTATACAGAATCCATAAACTCCACTAGTCATCGTCAATGATGTAGGTATAACATATAGACATTTATTAAATTTATACCAATATTAATCATGAAGGTAAGATGTGTGTGTACGTGTGTGTGTTTCTCTTTTCTTCTTCTTCTTCTTTTTTTTCGTATAATATATACAGAAATTTACATGTTTTTTATTATTTTTTTTTTTTTGTATCTTTACTTTTTGTATCCCACAATCCGCTAACTAAACATACCAATTTCAGTCGTCGGTTTATACAACTTCAATTCAATACAATTTATAATATAATAATATATAATAATAGAAATAAATTTTATATTATTCGAAAATTCAGTCCATTTAGTCTCGCACATTCGAATTGATCGATCAATACATGAATCAATATTTTTCTAAATTTCTTTCTTTTTTTTTTTCCTTTTGTTTCACAGACGTATACAATAATAATAATAATAATAATAACATTTTAAAACATTTCAAAAAGCGCAAAAAAAAAAAGGAAAAACGATTTTTTTTTTGTTCTTTTTTTTTTAATACGTTGAAGTAAGTAGTGTATACAAAATTTTCACTTGAATTATTAGATTGGATATCAGTGAAAATATAATAATAATAATAATAATAATAATAAATAAACAATAATAAGAGAATCATACAAAATCGTATGTATCGAATAAATTTTATCACAAAATATTATCGCGTTATAATAATAATGATCATTATTATTATTATTATTAATAGAAGGCAAAAAAAAAAATAATAATACCTATATAAGTATGTATATAGTATACATAACTAACGACGATGGTGAAATGATTTGTTATTCTTATCTTTCTTTCTTTCTTTCTTCAAATTTGTACGTAGAAAAATTACACAATAATACAAATAATCACCATCTATAAAGTATAGTTTAAATTATTATGATTATTATGATTTCGTGTTTCTTTTTTTTTTCATTCTCTTCAGTATTTATATAATACAAACAGTTTTCTTTTTTCAGGTTTTTGGAAAAATCGTTTAATAGACCAGCTGCTGGCTGCTGCGTCGCCCCGACTCTATCTACATATATCCCACATACCTCTAATTGCGCCGGAGACTCTTTGACATTATCTTGTCGATTCTATTTTTTTTTTCTTTCTTTCTTTTCTTGTATTGAAAAAATCTTTTTCTCTATGTTTCTCTCTCTCTCTCTCTCCACCTCTCTTCGTCTCTTACTTTTAATTCTCACAATCTATACGTTAATAATATGTATGTATCTGTGACTACCTAATTTATCTAATTCAATTTTAATTACATAAACGTAGTACCTATCATAAGTAACACTTAGAATATTTATAAGACACGTATATTATTTATTATTATTATTATTATTATTATTTAATATATCTGATGAAAATTATAAGTTTTTTCTGTTTTCTTTTTGATAGGTGTTATCATTGTTTAATGTATGTTATATTAGTTTAGTTTATCTTTTTCATTTTAATATAGTTGCTTATTTATTTATTTATTTATTTATTTATTCACTTACGTTATTTCTATGCGCGTTTCAAGCCCCGAGACTAAGAATGAATGATTCTATTCATTTATATATATATAATTGTTTGTTTGTATCTTTTCCCTCTTTGTGTGATAATTGGGGATTGTGAAGAAAATTACTCTGTTCTGATCTAAAAATAAAGGAAAAAAAGAACAGAAGAAAGGAGATAATTAGGAATTGTTCACAGAGAGTATTTTGTTGCAAGATGATAAATAATATGTATATTAATACCTAATGAATAATCGATTAATAAAAAGATCAAAGAGAAAATTGAATAATTACGTGTGATGTGTTCAATGATTTTCATTATTTTTTATTTTTTAAATTCATCGTCAAAAGTACGTTGGAAAATTAATAGAATATGATGAAAAAAATCACCTGTAAATGAAAGAACCCAGCTAGCTAATAGATTATAGTAAAAAAAAAAAAAAAAAGTCGCTTGGTAAATAACTATTTAGAAAATACGCTCGTAGTTCATCGCGACGCGACGACTTCATACCTATTTAGAATTATTAAAAATCAAGGCTACGTAAATTTTGATTTGAAATTTCATTTTGACCAAAGCGAGTAAAGAGTTTGTTTATTATTTGTTTGTGTTTATTTATTTATTCATTTTAATTTATTTTTAATGATTTTTGCTTAAAATTTTCTTTCTATGCAACATATATTTGCAAGATTTTGGACGAACGGCAGTTTAAATTGTACTGTCCAGTGTATGAGCAAATACAGATATAGTACATTAATTTTTCATTCTTCAATCTTCTTCTTCTTCTTCGTAATTTTTATTTTATTTTTTTTATTTGTTTCTTTTTTACGCAGGCGGCTTTTGGGTATTTTTTTTTTTTTTTTTTTTTTTTTGGTCGAATGGCGAAAGAAAGGAAACAGATATTCTAAATTCACGTTTAATACAGATGTTTATGACTATATTAATTCATAATAATAAAAAAAAAATAAGTAAATATAGGTAATAGATATAAATTGTGTCACAACGCGAGTTTCACAGAGTCTAATTTGTTTTTTTTCCCCCCATTCGACCAATCTTTACACATAACATATATGATAATCAATCACATTCTCTCTATATGTACAACAATATCGATATATTACATACGTTATTCAATATTATTATTGATAGGACAACGACAACGTTTAGACACAAGATTCGATATAATTTATATACTCTGGATAAGTATAATTTGCATCCTTATGCATCTACATTATTATTGTATCTTCTATTTTTTTTTTTTTTTTTTTTTTTCATTTTTTTTTCTTCATTATTAGAAAGATTCAGGTATTTTATGTAAATCAATACACAACAATTGATCATTTACATTGAAAAACAACTCATCAAAGTATATATATTTATATAAACGTTATTCATATATTTTTTGTTTGTTTTTGTTTATGTAATATAATATATGAGGATATAGTATGTCGCGTATCTAATTACGCAAAGTTCGATTTCAAAATATTTACCAGTGAGAAGAGATTGGAAAAGAATTTTAATCAATTAATTTCATTTCTTTTATTCAATATACTTATATATTTCATCATCATCATTCGCTTCTTTTTTTTCCACACTATACTATGTACAATTATAGTTATATTTCATTCATCATTAATATTAATATTAATATTATTATTATTTTTCTCCTTTTTTTTTCACTTCTTCGTCAACTTTCTTTCTTTCTTGTCTCTGTTACTTTGCTTCGTTCATCTGTGATATATACTGTTTTATTTTTATTTTCTTCTTTCTCAGATGTTAGTAGCGGCATGTAGTAATAGAGTTAAAATAATAATAGTAGTAGTAGTAGTAGTAGTAGTAGATGCAATGCGATATTCGGAGAAAAAAAAATCGATTTTATTTATTTTTTTATCATTCTTCGATCTCTGTACTGATTTTTTTTCTGTGTTTCTATAAACTAAATCAAACCTCCCTCCCCCCTAACGATATATAAGTTATATTACATTATTATTTTGTTGATGTTTTTTTTCGATTGATTTTTGTATTCATTTGTTAATTAAATTTATCATTAGGTAATTATTTATATCACATTGTTCGTGTAAACTCTCCTCAATTTTCTATATCAAATTATTATAATTTAAATATCAGTTGCCTCCCCGCCTATATTCGTCTCATTCATTGTTTGTTTTTCATTCTTCTTTAATATCCAGCGTGTAACGGGTATGATTTTGTTATTCAAGCCTATGTAACAAATTATTTTCTTTATTCCGTTTATCTAACGTTGAGAAAAATGTTACGATAATTATGATACATATGTATTTCATTTTTTGTTTCATATCTGATAAGACTTTGATTCGAAAATTCTGTTTCCTTTTTTTTTTTCATTCTTTTACTCCAAAACTCGAGATACTCGAATCATGTCTGAGAACAACAATAATAAGTAGATTGAGTATGTGAAATATTTGTTTATATAAAATTATGAGAATAATTAAATTGATAAATTGTATAATTTATCCTTTTCACCTAAAAAATTCAAATCGTAGCGTATCGTGTCGTGGATACCTTTTTTCTCAAACTGGTGAATTATACAGAGAGACACTCTGTACCGGACAGAAGTCGGTCGTATAATAAATCCTCACTCTATTTACAATAATTTATACGACCCAGATACGTGATTTACGCGATCGCCTCGGGGCAGAGAGTCTGAGAATCGTCACAAACTCTTTATCGACATACGGGTATCGATCGGTTCTCAGATAATAGAAGAAGGTGACGACGAGAAATTTGAAGAAAAATAGGAAACAAATAAATCTATCGTCTATCTCTACCTCTACGAAAGATTAATGAAAGATTTTTTACAGATAGTTATTTAAACATATCATTTTCTGAAACATTGAAAAATTTATCGTTGGGCTGCCTTTGGAATGGATAAAAAAAAATAAAATAAATTTGATAAAGATGAAGAATTCAATGCTGGGGTGGGGGTATATGATAAAAATCAGAATAAATAACGCCCTTGAGAATGTACAAGTTTCATGCAAGGATAAATAAACAATCGTCTACCGATAATAAAAAATTGGGCAAAGAAAAAGAAGGGCGGTGGAAGGATAATGAAAATAATAATTAAAGTATATATATATATATATATACTGTATATACATATGTGTAAAGAATTTTGAAAGTAAAGAAATAAAATAAAATGTTATAATAAACAAAATTTTCATTCCAAAGAACAATTTTTTCATCAATTTTTATTAATCGTTTTCTTCTTCTCAATAACATCTTTTGCTTTTCTTTTCTTTTCTTTTCTTTTCTATTTGTCTAGCCGATAATACGTAGAAAATATTTGAATAAATACTTTTATCAATTTTTTTTTTTTTATTCTTCTTTTCATTATTTCTTTTTTCTTTTTTTTTTCTTTTCTTTCTTTCAAGTCCTTGAGAATGTAGAGATTTCGTGCAAGGACGTATCCGCCCCTCTCCTCGAACCACAGACACACCGACGACGTAAAAATAATGTCTCAAAATTATCAATGAAATTGTCTAAAAACGATGATTTTAATTCGAAAAAAAAAAGAAAAAAAATAAAGAGAGAGACGAAATTGAATTGAATAAAAAAAAAAAAGAAAAAAAAAGAAAAGAAACACTGAAAAAATACGTTAAGAGGAAAAAATGAATGAAATATTTTTCTTCTTTCCCTAAACTAACTACTACGTAACTAATTTCTTATTATTATTGTACAATTTATTATTATTATTATTATTATTATTAATATTTTTATTATAATTCTGTCAGACGTTAGAACGAGTAGCGGACGTAGTTAGCTGAGAATTAGAAGCCGTTGTCGATGCTGTGGTAGACGGTGACGAACTAACGACCACCACGGGTTTTACCAAAGTAGCGGTGTTCAAATATTGGGCATTGACGAGGGGCATTTGACCGACCGATTTTAATATCGGCGTCGTTATCATTTTACCAGCAAGATTAGAAGGCGCGATAATATGAGCCGTGACTTGATTTCCTTGCGATACAACCGTCACAGGCGTTACTATCGGCGTTAAACCGGAAAGCGGAGTGTGCTGACCGCCCAGAGGCGTCACCATGTGCGCTATTCCCTCCGTAGACGGGGTATTCTGCATCCCAGACTTCGCAGTCGTTGTCTGAATCTGACTTAGCGTCAGACCTGAAATAATGAGTAAAAGTTTAGACAAAAATCGTACAAAAAAAAAAAATATGAGAAAATTTCACAATCGAATATCTTTAGTATTTTTGTTCATCGCTCGAGTCACCTCCTTGTATAGCGAGGGGATGAGCCTTGGTGGATCTGAACACACCGTTGGTAGGTAGAATATTGAGTTCGGCTCCGCCGGGAAGTCTGGTTAATTCTGAGCCGCTTCCGCCGAGTAGAGTAACGCCGCCTACCATTTTATGTATGGCTTGTTGAGCGGTCTGATTATCGGTTCTTATTCTCGCTTGACCACCTATAATAGAAAATAACGTTCAAGTAAACGTTATTAACGCGTCAAGTTGGTCAAGTCCTGTTGAAATTGAGAAAACATTTCATTTACACGATGAAAAAAAAAAAACAAACACCATTTATTTCAATTACCCCGAGGGATGATGTAAAGCAAGAAATTTAACGGACGTAAATTCAACTCAATGGGTTCAAATTGTCGGGAAGAAATTCATTCTTTCATGTTTGACCCTCGGTATCACCTTTCGGTCCAACATCGGTTGAATACTCTCTAATTTTCAATGAAAAATGATTCATTTCTTCCACAGAATTTAATCCCATTCAAAGTTTGTCAAATCAAATGACTCACTCGTGTTATTCAATCCCGTAGAATGTGCAGCGAGTACCAGGGGTCTCCCCTCGCTACCAGAATGGACGAAAGTAACCGGTCTGACTTCGTTGGCGGTAGAGTGTACCGCCAGAGCCAGAGGCCTGTTGTCCGTATTTGACAAATGGGAATGAACAAACGTGACTCTGTTATCGTTCGCCGTTGACGAATGAACTACCAAAGCAACGGGCCTGGGTTCGCTGCCGTTGTTGGACTGAACTGCTATCAACGGCCTCGTCTGATCCGAAGAATTTTGTACCGCCAGTGTCAGCGGTCTCGTGTCGTTATTTCCCGTCGTGTGAGCGACCAGGAGCTGCCTCGTGTCGCCGGGTATCACTCTAAGACCGGTGCTGAGGTGCTGAATAGTCGGACTGACTATCGTCGCTAATCCCTGAGTGGTATTCAACATCTGAGCACTTATCGGTAAATGAAGTTGATGCGATTGCTGTACTATTGTCGGCGGAGAGTTAACTTTTTCCTAGAAATAATTTAAAAATTCGTTATATCAATTTTCTTTTCTGGCGGAACGAAAAAATTGTTTGTAGCAAATTTACACAGAGTTACGATAACGTTTGTTTTCAATCTCGTCGACGTCGTCTCTGTCAATTTGTTTCATTAATTTAGCACCAAATAATTACAGAATTGTTTGTATCTCTGTCTCAATCTGTCCTTGGATAATGGTGCGTGACTTCGGTACGATTGATGACAAAGTGTAGATAGTTGGGCGTTAAAATTACCTGAGCGGGAGTGGGAATGCTGGGCGTGGATGCTCCGGGGCTAGAACTGGCCGGTGGACTGTCTCTAGAACTCTGAGCAAGATTTAGACCCTGAGTTTGCGATACGACTGCGGCAGTTGCGACCTGATTATGAACCGTGGCGTTTGAATGATTGCTCTGTAAATTTTGCGGAGAACTCGCAGTTGCCGCGCTACTCAGGCTGCTAGTGCTGCTATACCTGGTCCCGCCTCTCGCCAGACTAGTCACGTCCACGTCCATGCTCTCGGAAACTGGAATAATAACGAAAAGATAAATTCCATTTTTTGCAAGAACGCAAGTTTAACAATTTATCAAGTTTGTTGGATAT
This sequence comes from Euura lappo, assembly GCA_018257835.1. Classification (NCBI taxonomy): domain Eukaryota; kingdom Metazoa; phylum Arthropoda; class Insecta; order Hymenoptera; family Tenthredinidae; genus Euura; species Euura lappo. The sequence continues at coordinate 128,805 of JAEUYN010000607.1, read as the reverse complement.
TTTCAAAGCAAAATTATCTCATCGAAGAAAAGAAAACTGCTCTGCAAAATATTCTTTTTTTTTTTTTTTATATATCGCCGTTTATTATAACAGAATAGAGTAAAATATTTGTGACTTTATTCTGTCCTTGGTGGCGAACGATGAATTAAAATTGAATCTAATTTAATTTAATTTATTTGGATATGGATAGGGAATCGCGCGTAGACTCACCATTTTTAGTCGCCGTTACATCTAAGCTAGTACTTGATTCCGGAAGCATGGTATTGAAATCGATATGATCCCACGTCGCAGCCAATTCTTTTTTAAGGCCTACGAGCCTCTGTTGAGCTGCAATTTTTTCTCTCGCCAATCTCTCCATCTCGTGTTCATAGTCACGTTCTTTTCTTCTCAAAGTCTGCGGGACAAGATCAAAAAACGTTTATATATATTCTTCTTACAATTATTTCAACATTATATCGAAGACAAATTAATATAAATTCTTCAAAATATTTCAAGACTCTGCGATAACGATTCAACAGCTTCGATTAATCGGGTGGAAATAAAGATTATAAACGAGAATAAATTAATTAATTAATAAAAGCAAGAGATTTAAATAATTTAATAAACGTACGTTGGTCAAATTTTCTTCTTTTAATCTACGATGGCTGATATTGGATAATGAAATCAAACCAAACCCAACCGAACGGAACCGAACCCAGGGTACGGTAGGGTAATAGTATTTTTATCGTAGTTATTTCCGAGACTCGGCACAAGTTTTACTATCCCCGAGTAAAATAACAGGAGGTGGTATCCGAACCAGGGAAGATTTAAGACCCAACGATTACAATTTATTTGTTATTATAAAGAGGATCGCCGCCACCCCCTTGAATCGTTTTAAAAAAGAATACCTCGTGGTCTGTTATCAATAAATTATTTCTCGATTCCTCGAAGACAGAAAAAAAAATTCTCTTTTTAATTTATCAATTCAATTTTTTCTAGATACTAGTGTGGGAAAATAGTTATTATAATAAACGATAAACTTTTTAATTTATTATTTAAATCATGGACAAAAAAAATTTACAAAATAGCAATTGAAACGCCATTAATGTCAACTATTGGGTTTGATTTCGTTTTTCTTTTTTTTTTTTATTTCTTAAATTAGAGATTGATCGAGAATTTTTTATGTTCTGAAAAATCGATTAATCGAGAATTTCAATACATTTTTTTTTCTTTTTTTTTTTTTGATCAATTAATAATTAAAAAATAATTTAGATTTTTTTGTCTTCTTTAAATCGAATAAAAGAAGATTTTTATTGAATGGAAAATCGATTTGAATCAATAAATTGCGAGGATCTCGATTTTTTTTTTAATCGATTAATCGACGATTTAATTAATTGATTAAAAAATCGATCGAAAGAGATTTTGAATGGTTTAAAAAAATCGACTAATCGTTTGGATTCAAATTACCAAATTATCAAAGAATCGACTAATCGATAATAATCTGCAAAGCGTTGATCAATCGGAATCTTTGATCAATCAAATAATCGTAACTATACCGATACATCGAGAATCCTCGATGATTTTTTTTTTAATTTTAATTTTATTCATTATTTAGAATTATTTTTCAGGTTCACTTGATGAAGATAAAAAAAAAAGACAAGTTTTAAAACATTTTTTAAAAGAAATTATATATGTATATACCTACGCAGCACAGTTAGCGATGTTAAAAAATTTTAATCTGCTCTTATACCTTCTTTCATTTAATAATAAATTATTATGTAACACGATACACAAGAGAGAGAGATAGGGATAAAAGAAAGAAAGGAAAAAGAAAAAAAAAAAAAACAGAAACACGACGCCACGGATGAGACTAAACAAATTTAGGTACAGGGTGATTCGAAATTTGTGACAAATACTCGTATATCGACACAAAGTTCATTAATTATAGCCCATTATTATTATTATTATCATTATTATTTTGTTCCAATTTTTTTTTTTTTTGCACCCTTGTCAAATTTACCAACTATAATTATTTTCCTTGAATAATTCGACAACAGTAAAAAAAAATCCTGTTCTTATTGTATACTTTCAACTCTCTTTTATACTCGAATATATATACAGTAGACTGGGCCAAAAAAATGGACTTTTTTTTTTTCTGAAAAATATATTGAGAATATCATTCAGTATGGCAAAAAAAAAATTTCATGAAATTTTAAGCCCTTAATATTAACTTGAAGAGGTCTATCATCGCTATTTTTGATTTTTAGTAATAATTTGATGTCTTACGTCAGAACTGTCGAAATATTGAAGTGAAAAAATGTATGTTCACTTATCCCTTTATAAAATTAAATTCCCTACAAAAAAGGTCTGATTATAGATTTTTGTCAGACAAGCCGTTTCCGAGTAATTAAGCTTAATGTTAGTCAGTCACAAAATTCCAAATTAAACAAGTCAAATCGAGAAATTATATCAATTTATTAAGCTTAATTACTCGGAAACGGCTTGTCTGTCAAAAATCTATAATCAGACCTTTTTTGTAGGGAATTTAATTTTATAAAGGGATAAGTGAACATAAATTTTTTCACTTCAATATTTCGACAGTTCTGACGTAAGACATCAAATTATTACTAAAAATCAAAAATAGCGATGATAGACCTCTTCAAGTTAATATTAAGGGCTTAAAATTTCATGAAAATTTTTTTTTGCCATACTGAATGATATTCTCAATATATTTTTCAAAAAAAAAAAAATAGTCTATTTTTTTGGCCCAGTCTAATATACAGGGTGTCCCATTTTAAATTACGAACGCAAATATTTCGAAAACGGTTCACTTTATCGAAAACTATTCGAAACAAAAGTTGTAGGCTTTCTTGCAAGTGGAGGCGTTGAGGTGATACGAAGGTCAACTATGTTTTTTTTAAATAGAATCATGTATTTATTACTTGTCTGCTCGATTGAGCGTTAAATTTCACGTGAAAAAGCACTGGAGGAGCACAGGTGTGCTGAAATCAATGGTTTATTAGATACACCTCTCGAAAGATTAGAAGCAAAATCTCATAACGAACCGAAAAATGATGAACTGGTGAATGCTCGTAACTCTTGATCCAGAGGTTTTATTAAAAAATACACGGTGCGCAATTCGAAGCTGGAAATGACTACTTTTACCTCCACTGAATGAATTTTTTATTATCGCGTCCTATTGTCGAGTTACACCTCTCGGAAAGTCGGAAACGATCTCGAAAATCCATGTTTCGATATCAACTTGCGCACCTTGCACAGGGCGGAGATTTGCCAAGCTTGAATTTGCACATCTTGCGTTTTTAATACGACCCCAGGATCAAGAGTTACGAGCAGTCACGAGTTCATCATTATTCGGTTCGTTATCAGTATATTTGTCTCAAATATTTTTCGATATATTTGCATTCATAATTTAAAATGGGACACCCTGTATGGTTGAGAAATGAAAAATTCCTAGCTTTTTTTTCCAAAAACTGGATAGATCAATTTTTTTTTCATTTATTTTTTGTCAAATATCAACGAACAACGACTTTGTTTTTTCAATTCTATCAAATTCTTAAACCCTTCCCACCTCATATGTAATTTTTTTTTTTTTTTTTTTGTCTATATTTATATCTCTATACATTTGAACGTGGAGGGAAATTAGTAGCTGCTGACTCGGTTGAACAAAGACAAACACGTGTAAGGTACTTGTGGGTAGTATAGTAATACTGCACAGATAATGGATACGGTAGACCTGACAGTATAAAGCCAAGTCTATATGTATATCTATATTTATAGCACATGTGGCTCTCTTGCATCATCATTATCATTATTAATATTATTATTATTATTATTATATATATATTAATTAACAAACGTCGTCGTCCCCCCCGCCCTTCAGAATTTCAATGTATCCATGGCACGCAAAATAAAGAGTCTAGTACATATCTTAAAATAGATTTTTATTATATATGATGTTTAATGAAGTTCAAAGTATTTTTTTTTTTTTTTTATTTGACTGCATTATTTTCTATATATATATATATGTATATGTATGTATGTATTTTTTTTTAATTTTGTCTTCAATTGCCTGGGTCCTCCTCGTCACGTATAGGTATATATATATATAAGATTGTCAAGATAAGCGGTGGAAGTATAATTTTTATTTTACTTTTTTTTTTTTTTTTGGGGGTGTAGGAGGATGACGTTGGTTATAGTTAAACCGATATACGTGGACCCGACCAGGCTTCCCTCTGGTCTAATCGGGGCCGAGGTTGTTTATCTTGCGAAATATCTCTTTTAGCGTTATATACACGTCACATTATACATACTGTAGACATTATATATGCATATGATATAATATACATCCACATCCGTTGTACCTACTTCGAAATTCTTTTTTTTTTCTTTTTATCTGTCATTCATTTTCTATTTTTGTATTCTCTTATTCTATTTCTCTTTTTCTTTCAATCGGAATACGCAGTCATTGGGGCGAAATTCGATAATTGCGTGATTAACTTGAGTTTTACTTTTTTTTTCCCCACAAATTTTGTACTATTCAAAATTATTGACAAAAAAAAAAAAAAAACGATTTTTTTCTCTTCATTTTCATTTTTCCTTCGATTCGTACGGTTTTTTTTTTTTTTCAAAATTACATTTAAAATTATTCAAATGAAATCAATTGTTTTTTTTTTTTTCCGCAATTAAAAATTTTGTACTTTTCTTTAGCCCTGATGTGAATTACGACTCTTTGATGTACCTATTAATATATATAGACTCCGAGACGTAGTATCACTTCGTTGATATTCATAGAAATACACATAATCTATAATCCACGTGCCTCTTCTCTGGAAGATTTCGTTTTTTTTTTTTTTTTCATAAAGAGGAACGGAAAGAGAGAGAGAGAATCTCCACGTGTCTTCGATGTAAAAACAAACAACGAAAAATCAAATATAAAATAAAAACAAGGTTTTTTTTTTTTTTGTGCATTTTAGTGACAATTTGTTTCCGAAAATTGTGCCGAAAAGAAGAAAACTCACCTGTATGTGTCTTATGGCGGCGTGTAAAATGGACAAATTTGACGATTTCTTTTCATCCTGTACCGGTAATTGTCCCTTGAGTAGTTCGAAACATTCTTTAAGGTGGGCTCTCCGATTTTTTTCCAATTTATTGTGAACCTCCCTCGTACCGGATCGAATGACGCAAGGTCTGTTGAAAGGTATCAAAAAAAAAAAAAAAAAAAAACGATTAGAAAAGTGTTTTATCTCCTTAAGTAACGGTATGGAAGTCACAGTTTTTTTGTTTTTTTAATATTTTTTTTCTTTTTTACCGGGGAAATAAACCGAGAAAAAAAAACTAAATGATTCAACTCTCCTCCTTGATAATTATTTTTTTGTCAGCCGGTCGTGATGTTGTAGAATAAAGTGAAAAAAAAGATTTAGAAAAAAAAAAAAATAATGTCAAAGCCACCGAAAATCATTTTCTGAGATTTTTCAATAGTTTTCACAGAATTTTGTTTTCTGTTTCTGATGCAGAAGGAATTAATATAAAATCTACCGGTGAATCGATCTTAGTTTTTCTGGTCTCAAACCGTTCAGTAAAAAAGCCTTTTCATTATGAACGGAGAACTTTTTTTTCATAAATTCATTTTTCCTCGAGTTATCGTGAAAAAGTAACGTATGAAAACAGAAAGAAAAATTAGTATATTTCGATACAAGTGCGAAAAACAACTTTCCCACATGTATCGAACAAAATTTTTCATCACAAACGCACGTAAAGTCCGATTACACGCACGCTTGCGTGCGTAAAATCGAACTTTACGCACGGCGTGCGGAAAACGCTATTTTATTCTATAAAATGATGAATATCTGTTACAATTTTGATCGGATCAAGAAGTTCTCTGTTCACATTGAAAAGGCTTCTTTACTGAACAGTTTCGAGACCAGAAAAACTTGAATCGATTTTCGTGGATCGTAGTAAAAAAAAAAAAAAAAAAAAAAAAAAAACCCATAAAATATGAAAAATGACTTTTGGCATTTTTTTATCAATCAACTCACCCATTCCGATGCCTTTTGTTTTCACTCGTGGCTTCTAGATCAACGACGAGGGGACCACCTCCACCGCCGTTGCCACCGCCGTAAGAATTATTCGAATTATTCGAATGATTCGAATTGTGATTATCTAGATAATGATTATGCGAATTATTGTGATTGTTGTGATGCTGCAATTCTTGTTGTTGTTGTTGTTGTTGTTGGTGAGTGTTGTGAAGCGTGGTTAGATGACCGGACGACGGTGGCGTACCGCGAGAACTCGAACCGACTGGACTGGCTCTTTGTATTCCGTAATGATTACCGTTTGTTCTGCTGCTCTCAACTGGTTCCTCTTCTAAAAATAATCAACAAAAAAAAAAAATTAAAAAAAAAATTTATTGTATATATTCATTCATTCATTCATTTTCACAATAATCAACAATATTCATATAAAAATCTTATCACGGTGTCTAAGAAAAAAAATATCCTATATTTATAAATTCTATTCGAATTTATTTATTTATTTTTTAAATTTATATATATTTATATATTTATATTATTCATTATCAAAAACATTTTTTTTTTGTATTAACTATATACACGACTTTCTGCTATTATTATAGTTGACCTGGTTTTTTTTTTTTTCTTAGTTCAAACAATAGAACAAAAAAAAAAAAAAGGAGACGTTAATTTTTTTCAGTACTCTTCTGATTGCAATATTTGAAGAAAAAAAAAAAAGAATAATAATAATAAAATCGATAATTCTGAATGTGATTGGATGTGTCTTCTTTTTTTTTTTTTCTTTATTGGACACGTCCTAATTTCCTTGTCCCAGTTAATGACGTACAATTTTTTCGACAAATTGAATTTAAGAATTATCTATTTATACAAAAATTAATAAAAATATGTTGAATAAAATTTTCTGAATTTTTTCTGCACCGGTCAAGTAGATATATATCCTTAATAAATAAAACTATAACGTAGGTATAACATCGAATATGATGTGTCAGATCGGTTAGTTGAATAACTAGAACATTGCCTGCACAAACTGGGCACAATTGACCTTGATAAAATTTGACATATATTTTTTTTATGTATACATATATATGTATATTCAGATTTGTCACAGTTTCAATTTAAAATCCCATTTCCTCAATTAATATATATTTTTTTTTTTTCTTTCGGTTTCTATATCTGTTTGATAACACACACACACACACACACAGAGAGAGACACGTAGATTTGCAAAAAATTGAATGTTTATATTCTGAATGAGGATTGGCTAAGCATTATAAGAGGAGACAGACGACTAATGCGATCTAAAATTAACCAAAGAATCCTTCTTCTTTCAACCAACTTACAAGCTTCCAACAGACACACACACACACAAACCAGACAATAAACGTGTTAGTAGGTTTTTCTTTTAATTTTTTTTTTACCCAATCTGCCAAATGAGAAAAGAAAATAATCAGAAAGTAACTAAAATAAGAAAAGTATGGATATATTTTTTTTTTCTATTTCGAAAGATAATCATTTCCAAAAACCACAGAAAAAAAAATGTTCGGAAGATTGTTGTTATTATTATTATTATTATTATTGTTGTTGATGGTGTAATGATTTACTTCATTTGCTGTTTTTCATTTGTTGAATAAAATTATTGATATAATTGAGACATATTTAATAATAAATAATAATAATAATAATAATATAGTATGAGTTGATTATGATGAAATTTTTATAACAATGAACTATTTTTTTTTTCTTTTAACTAAGAATAGAAAACCAAATAATTATTCCATTATTTATTGCAGAGGGATCGAATTTCTTTAATTTTCTAGACACTGAAAATATGAATATTAGTATTTTTTTTTCATACATTTTGAGTTGACAGAGAATCTCAAGTTCAATATCTTCGAAATTTTTCATTCTTCAATAAAAAATCTTGACTAAATTCTTCAAACGTTTAATTTTTGTTTTTTCTTCTTCTATTCCTACTGATAGTAGTTTTAATTTTATTGCAAATTTATTAATCCGGGTCCGAAGCTTGAACAGCAGGAGAGGAAGAGGGGGGAGGAGCATTAAAGTGAAACGCAAGCTGATTTGCACTTGGAATTTTCAAAACCTATTTGAGCAGCCAAAACACATTCGATTGATGTGAAATTGATATCAGTGACGTAGAAAAACTGAATGAAGGGCCTAAGAGTCTTGGATTTGCGAAAATCGAAAGACATAATTAGAATTTTGAGTAACAATATTGTTCTGTAACCCAAGGAAGTGCTGCCCCAAGTGGAGAGAGGCAGCACTTCCTTGGATTACGGAACAATATTGTTAAATAACTGTAATTACGTCTCGATTTTCGCAAATCCAAGACTCTTAGGCCCTTCATTCAGTTTTTCTACGTCACTGATATCAATTTCACATCAATCGAATGTGTTTTGTCTGCTCAAACAGGTTTTGAAAATTCCAAGTGTAAGTCAGCTTGCGTTTCACCTTAAGCTCAACCCATTCCTAATTCTCGTGCAGGTTTCAGTGATAAATCACTAACGTACAGCTTCTAGGTACTACCATCCTTGCATAAACCACGTGCTCGCTGTTATACCTATAGCGTATATAAAAATATGCAGTATATGCTCTATATATATGCGTTGCACATGTTAGCCGAGTCTCATTCATGTACTCGGTAGTTTGGCAGACTCGTTGCATTTCTGGTAAATATATATACATATATATATATACATATATATATATCTGTACACCTAAGACTCTTCTCTGCGTATATGTATAGATACGTTCCTAAATCTATTTTTGAATGAAATATCAACCCATACATACAATCACACGTGTCACATATACGGGGCATTCCATGCCAAATCGAGCTGCCGATTTAGCTACAAAATTACATGGTGGCCACTATAAAGAGTTAAAAAAAAAATTCAATTTTATAACTCAGCCATAATACGTTGGTCGAGTCAAAAAAAAAAAAAAGAAAGAAAAAAAATCTTCGCTGTATCTTGAAATTGAAGGAATCATTTTTTTTTTCTTTTTCAATGAAATACAAATATAGTTGATTTTTATCAAATTTCGAACATAAATTCTTTGTGAAATTTCGAATATTCTCAATGCCAATTGATCAACGTCCAGCTAATATATTTTTTTTTATTGATTTTCCCCCCCTTTCCAAATATGTTTTAGATAGTATAAAAAATAATAATAAAATTAAGCATAACTTTAATCAGTCGATAATAAATAATTGCATTGTTTAATAATGAGATAATACATTTTACTGTACGATTTAGGCAATAATCATTTTTTCATTTTATGCCTATAATCTACAGGAAAAAATTTGCACAGGTTCAAATTGGTTGAAATTTTTTTTTTTTTTCTTTTTCAATGAAACGAGTTATGTACAACATCGTCGTCTTAGACGGTATTTAAAATTCTGCAAACGATTTTTTTGTCTTTTTTTTATAAAATTTTTGTTTGCATTCAATTACCTCGAACTATTTTCAAATGATTCGATTTAATATTCAATTATAGATTAGAAAATTTTTTACCATTATTTCTGATACAATATTATGTGATTTTGAATTTGTGTTAAAAGAATTTTTTTATATTTCATTTCCATTGGCCAATAACCTCATCATAAAACAAGAAGAAAAAAGAAATATACAGATATAAAAATCCTAAAGTAAACATCAAATCCATGCGGGTATTTTTATGTAAACGTATATATATATATATATGTATATGGATATGTTGATGATAAAAATAAAAACCGTTAGGTAACAAGAATAAATTTAAACTACTATTTTATGATTTAACATTTTTATTACAGTATATGTAATATGAATTTCTTTCATTATTATGATCATTATCATTATTATTTTTTTTTTTATCATTACTCAATTTTTTGGTTTAAATTTAACGTAAATCTCTGTGTGTAAAACAGTATATATGTATGAAGAATGAAAAAAAATTGATCTCTAATTTTTTTTATTTTTTTTTTGTCAAATACAAATTTATCAAATCGTGTGTATTATGCAGGTATACAACCATAATTCAATACGACGTCGTTAAAAATATAATTTTCAATGTCATATACATATATGCATATACGTATAATAATAATAATAACTCTACTATCTTTAGATTTTACAGAAACAGGTGTGAGTTATATGACGTGCCGGGCAGCAACAAGAGCACGTATCATATTCATATTCATATTCATATATTATCGGAACAGAGATGAAAATTATTATCTAGTAATAATGATCATAATAATAATATATAAATCAAGCTAAGAATTGATATCATTAAAAAAAAACTCGCTTTTACACACACAACATAAAATACACTGTATATATATACATATACTATATATAGTATAGTGTTGGAAAAGTAAAAGGTTTTATCAATACCATTATTCACTTCATTATCATAATTATTAATATTGATATTACAATCATTATGACAAGGTTTTTTTTTTTTTAATTTTTCTCACCATGTACTATATAACAATAAAAGAGAGAAACAGAAAATTAGAAGTATAAATTGAAACCAAAGTAACAAAAACAAAAATTGAATTTATCAAAGATATATATCTGTATATCTATAATAATAATAATACTATATTTAAATGATCGAGTGATCAATAATGAGAAGAATAAGAGAAAAAAAAATCTCATCGAAGCATTGCAGTAATGAAGAACAATTCGAAATAAAACACGTGACACTGTACTCGTGACGATTACTGATCACACATCGCGAGGTCCCACCACGTGTCATGTTATACATATCGGAATGCTCTGAGCAACGTGCTCCACTGCTAGTGGGGGGAGGGTGGGGGGGGGGTATCGGTGGTCATCGCTCTAATATCGGACTGCATATGTATAATCGACAGACACACACACACACACACACACATAATCTCGAAAAATATGAATCATTAACTGATAATATTGATCAAAATATATACAGACACATGAAATACAGTACCTACTGTGTCTAATATCAAATATATAAGTCAGGGTCAAGCCTGACATAAATATCCCTATCCCCTCCCCTCTTCAATCATCAAAACGTCAAACATATAAACCTACAATAAGTAAGTAATTATAATCGATTATAAATTCGTTTATACAAAGATAATAATTATATATATATATAGTAGGTATAAAATATAATGAATGAAAAGATAACAACAAAATAAGAAGATGAATAATAAACCGATCAATGTATTGTCTTAAAGATACAATAAATAAATAAGAATTTGAAAGGAAATAAGAAGAAATATATTTTTTTAAATTATATTGATTGAAGAATCGTACAAATTAAGGAGGGAGGAGATGGTTCGAGTGTGGTTACGTTACGTTAGGTTAGGATTTCTTCTTTTGCGTTATAAAATATGTCACACAGATTTTGTAGGATTTGAAAGGCTTCTCTGATATTTTTCCTATATTAACTATATTATATACATGAATTATTATGATTGCAAAAATTCAGATATTACCGAAAAGTATCATTTAATTATTGTGTTACACGTGCGGAAAGTGAAAGAGTGCAGAAAATAAAGCTTTCCGCACGCTAAAACAGTCTTAGAAAATCAACCTTCCCTTGGAAATGGACAAGAAAATATTTGAATTCAAACATATATCTAATGATGAATAAAAAACGAATCCAACTTATATACCCACGTATACATAATATAATAAAATATATATATATATATATATATCGATTTCAGAGAACATATTTACACAATCTTAGAATCCGAGGTTGTAAAAACAAGCTATAGTGAATCACGTATATATATATATATATATTTTTTTTTTTCCTAACGATTTAAAACGAAAAACTTTCCTGACCTAGTTTTTCAAAATACTAATGATAAGTATACTAGCTCAATCTCTCCAAGTTTAAATTAAAAAAAATATTTTGAAAAAATATTGGATAGAAATCTGTTTAGCATATGGAACAAAAGTCAAGAACGAGATGAAAAAGGCACTAAAACGAACGAATTTGTGTTACTGCAACTGCGCATGCGCAAAACTCTTACCTAAAATGTCCTACCAAACTGTTATGCAAAAAAAAAAAAAAAAGAAGAAGAAAAAGAAGAAGAAACTATAGTAATTGGTCTGATTTTTTTCCTATTGGAAGATCGAAACTTGACTCTGAAATTTGCATATTAGCATCGAATCAACGATCCTAAATAGATTAAAAGAAAAAAAGAAAAAAAACTTATCAAACTCCTGACCACGTGCTGTGCAATAAAATCACAGTGCGAATTCCACCACGTAAATCTACCGGACACCCACACACAACCAGATCCATCACAGCGTCATAGATACACGTACATGCACGGTACAAGCCCACGTGCCTAAAGATTTTTATCACATCATTAAACAATCAAGATCGAAACCAAGCCGCAAGGTCGAGTTTTGTTACGCAAAGTATGTACTCCGATTGTACTGATTGTACCGATACCACTCTTCACCCCGGTGGTGGCAGGCAGTGAGATACTGCGGTATGTGTCGTCCGCAGTGATACACGAGCTGGCGTGGAGTCTCTCTTTCACTGCTTTTGATCGTCGAGCGTGCGGCAAGCGACCGAGGAGCGCCGAAAGACTCCGAGTATCGCCGAACGCAACGATTTCCCGCATTCCCGATGTAATCAGGGTTAAATTTTACGATATTTGAGAGGACCGGTACAGATTGATTTAAAAAAATTCTCCATACTCCAAAAATCATCGATATCTTATCAAAAGTTTGTTATACACGTAGAAAAATGGACTTTTTCGAAAATCACTCGTCGTGAGGTTTCATACACACGTCTCATTTTCTTCGGAGAGCAATTCTTCATCGTGTGAATGAGGGAAACTGACAATGAGATAAAAAAAATCCTGTCATAAGGTACGATCAGTTATCGAAATTTAACGACAATCTGGTCACTCTTTTGCCCATAACTTAGTCCAACAAATTTTTTTTGTTTATTTTTGGAGTATGGAGAATTTGTCGAACCACCTGTACCGCGGTTCCCTCGAGCTAGATACGAGATTGAAAATTACCCAATAAATAATGTCTGATCCATTTCTTTTTTGGGGGTGGTGGTACCCATGTCGATTGACTATTGGCTGAATCCTGGTTGTTATTTAGAGAACCGATGATTTCGATATTATTTGCAGACGTTGTAGTCGTATTTGCAATGTTTTTAGATACTTGTAAATCAATATTGATATTATTGTTGTTGATAATACAAATGTTACTTTTTGCTTCATCGTTATCACACATCACTGTCAATGGAACAATTGAATTAACATTTGATACTTTTGATAAATTCATAGTTATCATAAGAGTAGAAGGAGCCTGTTGATGATGGACCGAAGTCGGCGTACCTTCGCCAAGCAACAAAACTCCCATTTTATAATCGAACAATTTTTTTGTATTGATTTTTTTGTATTTTTATCTTTATAAAAAAAATTTAAAAAAAAAAAAAAAAACTGATAATTGATCGATTGACTAATTAAAACTCCTTCATATAAATATATCCAACAATTTTTTTCAACTCTTTTATTATTTGATTAGTCAATATTTGAAGAAAAAAAATTTTTTTTTTTTTAATTCTCACTGTTTATTTTTTCATTTATTTATTTATCACAATTATTTAAACTAGAAGATGGATTTAACAAATGAAAAGATTATATTGCCATTGAAAAAAAAAAAAAACAATATCGTTAATTATTTCATCAACATTTTTTTGTTTCATATATAATTTTTTTTTTTTTTTTTTTTAGTTAATAATAATATCGATAAACGATTAATCTTTGTTATATTTGATTATAATTATAATTTTACATTAAATACGGAGACCGCGGTGACACTCGCGTATCGCGCGAGTCGCGGACACCGACTGAAACAAGTTTAACTTAACCCGAACGAATACTGAACGAGAGGAATATAGCAGAGGAATGGCCGAGGGCGAGGGCGAGGGCGAGGGCGAGGGCGAGGGTGAGGTGGGATCTTGGACACTCGCGTTTAGATCTCTATACTGCTGACTACTCCCACCGTCGTCTCTGCATCGGACGAGATACGAGGCATAGGTACACGGATTTAAGGGGTAAAATATGTATCACTGTCCCGGGGGGGGAGGAGAGGGGGGATTTTTTAATTTATTAAGAATAGACTCTGAATATTTTATCAGGATAATAAAAAAAATTAATTAAGCTAACAATAAATTAATTAGTTTAAATATTTTAATATTGTTTCAATATATATGAGTTATTATTATATGTATTATACATATATTACGATCTTATAAAAATACATCGATGTTCATAAGATTGTATAAATAAAGGAAGAAGAAGAAAAAAAATAAATAAATTATACATACATTTTTTAATTAATATAATTTTTCTTTTTCTTCAAATTTTATTTGACACGAATAAGATTTTTTTTTTTTTTTTCTTTTTTTGTATTATTTTCGTACATTTTGCAAAATTCAAAGTGATGCCACATATTATTGTTCATTAATTAAAATATTGATTATAGATTTATTGAGCTTGACAATTTTTTTTTATCATTACCTACATCGTTACGGTTTTTTTTTTTTTTTCAAATTCAACCGATTTAAAAATAAGAAAATTAGAATTGAATTAAAAAAAAAAAAAAATTTTAATGAAACTTCAATCAATCTTTAGAAAAACTTCATACATACTAAGAAATCGATATGTAAAATAATTGTGTATGAAAATTTGCAAACAATTTTTTGATATTTTCAGTCGTAGATTTGTTCCATAATTTTTTGTCATTTAATTTTAGTGTGAGGCGTACAATATTTTTGTTACGTATTCAATTTTAAAATAGACACGCCAAAAATGAATAAGAGGCTCGATCCCCAATCCCGCCTTCGAGTTTCAAAATATTACACGTAAAAGAGACATTTTTCATTTTTTTAGTTATTTTTTATTTATTTATTTATTTATTTATTTATTTATTTGTTCTTTTTTAGTCAACGTGTAAAGAGATTTTGGTTACACAGGAACAGAGATAAATATATAAAATATAATACAGTCCGACCTCTCTATAAGGCCCCTCCCAATAGAGCCGGTTCCCCTATTTCTCGCTCGCAGCGTTCCCCCACTCTACCATGTAACGTGAGCTCGAGAAAGAGACGAAAGACGAGTCGTGCTACTAGCGAAGATGGCAAAGTGGGGGTACCTCAGTTCCTGGAAAAACTCTTCTCCTTGAGGGCCTGGGCGGCCCTATAGAGAGGTTGGACTGTACAGAGATAAAAAAAAAAAAAATCCCACCTACAACTTGTATCTTTACCACGATCATGCTCTCAAGAATTATTTAATCTTCTCGAAGAAAGAAAGAAAGAAAAAAAAAAACCTTATCACGACAGTCACAGTAATAAAACTATGCGACATGCCAGGAAAAATTTCATCCAAATGTTTCTTGATCGATAAAAATGAAAGAAATAATAATTGTTATGTATATCTCATTCATTCATTCGTTGTTTTCTAACCGTTTCCGTCGGTAATCCAAACATGTAATTTCTTAGCTAATTTTTTTCTTTTTATTTTTTTTCTGCTCTTGTCATTCTGTTTTTTTAAGCGACGTTTCGGTGTCTCGCAGAAAATATTAGAGATAGAAGATGAAAAATTTTAGGCAAACTCACCGTCTATTATGAGCATTTTTTCTTCACAGAATAAATCGTCCAGGTCTGATCGTTCTCTTTTGACCTTGATACCTGTAATCATAATGAAACAATAATAATTATTTGAGAATAAAAAGAAAGAATTCAATCATTTCTATGATTTTAAATTGTAATAATGTTTCTGTTTCTTCCGTTATTTTTTTTTCTTCTTTCTTTCTTTAGAATCAAAATGCAAGTAATAATAATAACGTGAATACATATAAAATCTCACGATAAAAATGATTCTTTTATTCTTTCTTCCATCATTTTAAAATACGATGAATTAGAAAAACGAGGCAGGAAAAAAAAATGACCATTTCCATTGTAAAATAGTCTAGATTTCTTATCGAAGAGAACCAGCGAACGCTTTGAGAAAATCATATTCATTGATTCTACCTACTGCTTCTGTAATCGAGATAAAACAAGAAAACAAAAAAAAAAAAAGTGAAGAGACAAAAAAAAAATAAAAAAATCAGTGTCGAGACACTAATTTTTTTTTTTTTCAATTTTTACACATAAATCGTATAATATTAATATCGTAATGACAACAATAATGTTAAGAGATCGCAAGAAACTAGAGAATAATTAATTCGCGATACCCGCAACACATTGATAATAATAATAAAATTAGAATCATCGTCTATAGGACTCCGCAAGTTCTTCATATATAGATGCATGAGGTGTCGTGTCTTTATTGTACACACGCAGCAGCTGTACGTCGTATGTAGAAGAAGAGGAAAGGAGCCAAAGTAAGTAAGAAAAAGAAAAAAGAAAAAAGAAAAAAAAAGAAAAGAAAAAGAAGAAGAAGAAGACACGACCCTCCGGAGGAGGAGGATAGGATGGGTCACATTCAAAGAACTCTAGTCAAATTGCGTAACACGTGGTATATACATATATATATAATATACACATAAATATAGAACAAACAGGTCGAATATACGGTTGTTAGGCGCGACCTAACCTAACGAAGTATAGATTATCAAAGGTTCTTCGTTATTCTCTTTACTTTACTCAAGAGAGTGTGATAAATTCAAAGAAGAAGAATAAAAAAAAAAAAAAAAAACACAAAGAGTAAAATAAAATATTTCATCATTGAAATTCGCTACTATATACTCGATAATATAATAAATGTACATACATGTGAATAAACAAACTATCACGTGTGTAATACTGATTTTATTTTAAATAAACAAATGGAAATTTTATTATCTTATTTTATTTTCTCTTTCAAGAGCCTTGGTAAAAAAAAAAAAAGAAAAAAAAAAGAATACAGTGATAAAATATCTCAACGATGATTCTATAACGCTTTTATAACTCAGATGTTTCCGCGCTGGTGCTGTTGCACCTATATAAATAAATATGTGTGTGTGTGTGTGTGTGTGTAGTTGGCCTACAGCAAAGAAAGAGTGAGAGGTGGGAGGAAGGGGAAGGTGTGACGCTTCAAATAGTAATAAAAAAAAAATAATAAAAATGACACATTCTCAACGTCACAGATTACAATAACATATGTAGACCGTATGACGAATTCAAATACGATAATGAACTTTAAATGTTGAACGTATTTCATGATTATTTATATATAGAATAATTAACACCCGACTCTTTCTGTTCGTCTATAGTCGATGCAGAGGAAAAAATAATTACATTATTATTGTATAAAATGACGATTTAAAGTGAAAATAAAAATCAAATTAAAAAGACGATAAAATTATATTAGATATAGGATAGAAAGAACAAAAAAAAAAAAATAAATTGTTCCATCTCCCCGGGTAAAGAAGGGCCACACAGTGTTCCTTAAACCTTGTTTTAGACGGATCGTCGTCGTTGCACCGTGGCTCCATCCGACAACGAACGGTTAAACCTGTGGGTCAATACCCACGATAGCTTGGAAAAGCCACGTGCTCAGCTGACACAACAACAAGCTTAAGGGAGACACCACGTGGTCCCCCCCCCCCGCCACCAACGAACAACTCGTTCGATATCGCCAGTCAGCCGGCCATTAAAGAGAAAATTAATTTTTCTCGCAATTTTTTTTTTCTTTTCTTTCTCTATCCTTTTGTATCTCTTGATTGATTATTTTAAGAGGACAAAAAAAAAAAAAAAAAAAAGAAATTTCAATAGCAATAAATAATTCTCTAAATTTAATTACAATTCCAGATTTTTTTTTAATTCTTAAACTAAACTACAACAACAACAAAAAAATTGATAAATTCCCCTTAAATCATGTCTGTAAAGAAGTTAAACCTTTTTTTTGTTTTACAAGATCAGAAAACCCGGGGATTCCGTATAATATACATATATGGGGTGGTACAGCCGTATACCTACCTACGTATAACGCATACGTTAAATCATGATAATATTCAGGAATTGAGGTAGGGAGTGGGGGGGGGAGAGAGAGAGAGTCAGAGTGAGGATCCGGCAACGTTGCCGATTGATCAAGACGCCACGCGGCCGGGTCGAAGTGGCGGGGCAGAAGAGAAGGTCGGGGATATGCGGGGAGACGAGGGGCTCGTGGGGATATATTAACTGAGGTGAAGTTTTTAGCCGGGGATAATACGCATGCGCATAGAGCTTACAGAGGCCGCGTGCTCGCTGCTGAGACTCCCCCCCTCCCCCCCACCGGCCAATCCCATTCCTCGAGGAGAGAAGGTTGAAGCGCGCGTGAACGCGGCTTTATGCCTCTTTCGCTTCCTCCCCATTTCCCGCGACTAAACTTCTTGTATCCGTCTGTAATACCTATACTGTGAGCTGCTACTACTGCTACCCACCTTTACACAGCTAGATAGATTTATTCTATAGACAATTATGGAAGTACACGGTTCGCGCCATTTTTTTTTTTTGCGCTCTCCAAAAAGATAGTTATAAACGTGTCAGTTCAGTGACACTGATGATGAATTGATTTTTTTTTTGCTTTATGATCGTTGATAATCGAAAAATAAAAATGCATTGTACTTGAATTTCCCCCTATTTATAGAAAATATATAACTTTGATAACAAATATTCGAAATGAATTGAATGAATTCATAATTGTTTATAATCTTCTGTTTATTTTTTTTTTGTCTTTCATTCTTTAATTTCGTTTCTTTTTTTACTATTATTATTATAGTATCTGTAGAGCTTGTGTTAATTGATAACGTATTAGCTACGCAAAATAGTAATCGTACGTTAATAGAAGTCAATGAAAAGAGATTATTATTCTATTTTTTTTTTTTTTTTTTCCTCCTCTTTTTGTATGCTGACAATTTATGTCAATAAAAAAAAGACAGAGAATAAAATGAATCAAGAATTAATTGACTTTCAATTTATGTCCATATACATGTACATTGAAAAAAAAAAAAAATGCTATTGATAGACCCATAAAATACACTGTTTTTTTTTTGTTTTTTTTCAAATTATTATATCGCAGGTATGTATATATATATATTTATGATAATACATATGTATTGTTATTTCTTCAAATTGTTGTAAATGAAAAAAAAACTTTCTTGAACCCAGAAGAGAAGTAAGAAAAAAAAAAAGAACCGAATCAAATTTTCTTATTCATAAAATTCAATCTACTACTACTACTATAATTCTGTATATAGATTATTTCTTCATGTTTCTTTTCTGTCTATAAAATTTCGTTCTTTTCTTTTATTATTATTATTATTACTATTATTTTTTTTTTCAACTGTTTAATGATTTTATAAACACAAATAAAAATCGATGAAATTAAAAAGCACAGTTTTTTTTTTTTTTTTTGTCTATGTTCGAGTAGTAGGAGGAGAGAAAAAAAAAACAGTACATTCTCTACATTGTATATGCAATAGTGCATGATATACACAATAAAAACGAGCATCGATTTCGCCAGTTTGAGATTGCGAAAACTACAGTAGGCTCCATATATAATTCGCTGCGTTAACATTTCTCAATATCATCAATATTCAGGATCCATATTTTCATCATCATTGAAATACGAACAATGGGCTAGTTTTTTTTGTTTTTTTTATTCACTTTTTTTCTTTCAACAGCTGAATAATAATAAAATATGTTTCCAAATAAACGAATCAAATATTAAAAAATAAAGTGAACATTTATACTAAAAAAAAAAAAAATTGAAATTTAGAAATTCGCTAAAAACTTAAAAGTACTTTTATTCAAATACTGCGATTCATGAATGATTTTTTTTTTTTTTTTAATACTCGAATTTCAAACCCATTTCAAGCTTGAAAATGTTGAAAATGTTGGAAAATAAAAAATCTATGTCAAATCCCCGAATCACGGTGATCATGGTTATCGACGATAAGCAGATGGCGCTGCGGTAGAACGTGTACGAAGAATATATAGAGGAGTGGGGGCGAGGGACTCGGTCACTGACACTGTGTCGTCGGCCAGCCACACCAGCGGAGAGAATATCAGACACTGCCGTTAACCGTGTCTCTCTCTCTCCATTCACGGCCACCGCACTCGAATCGCTTTACTTGAAGTTAGGAAAAAAAAAAAATAGACAAAAACCATCGACAAATTATTTTTACGAACGTTAAATCAAATTATAATTGAAAACAAGAAGAAGAAGAAAAAAAGAAAAAAAAATTTGATGGTGAAAAAAGAACAATATCGATTCGAGATGATTAATGGAATATCAATGAAACTGCGAAAGAAGAAGAAAAAAAAAACATAAAATTGCGAATAAATTTAAATGTATACATATAATAATAATCTTCTTTTTTTTCTGATTGATTTTTCACCTTTAGGATTGATTTTTTTTTTTGGGGTTTAATTGCAGTTTTTATTTATTTATTACCTGCGTATTAGCAGATGCACTTTGATGCACTGATTCTGAGAGAGAGAGAGAGAGAGAAGAGAGAATAAAGTATAAAAGAAGATGAGAGAGTCAGTGACCTGTAAGAAAGCGCGGGAATCAACGTTACGTAGCTAGCAAGTTTAGCCGATAGTTAAATAGTAGTAGTAGGAGACCTTATAGCGACTATTATTGCCTACTGTTTCGTAGTGTTGTAATACGAACGATAAATATCTACCCACTAATCTTATTTGCCAAACCTATAATAATAAGCGAATACCGCGATTTTTAAATCGAAACGATCTTCTTCTTTTTTCTTTTTTTTTTTTTTATTCAATTTTTCTTGATCTAATAAATCGATTTTTTATTTTTTATTTTTTCAATATTCATGGCGAATTAGTTAAATTCCCTTAGTTTTGACCTTCCGCAATTTTATATGGATATTTTTTTTTATTTTTAATTCTTGGTCCAAGCGCCATATAAAATCAATCAATAATTTGATTAAACTTCTTCCCATTTTCATTACTTCATCAATTAATTTTGATAGTAGGCAATATTAATCTAGTTCAAATTAAAATCACTTTTTTTTTTTTTTTTGCACTCTAAATTTCAAATTAATTAATTAATTAATTTTTTCCCTCGATTCAATCGATTTCTTGATTCATTCTTTTTTTTTTTCGTGGTCAATTTTCAATATTTGTTAACTTTGAATGAATTTTTTTGTTGTTTCGTAATTATTCTTTTTTTGATAACGAAAAATAATTGTCGATAATTTTTTTCCTTACTTCCAATTATGACGATCAGGTATTACTGATTGATTTATCTAGAGAAATTTTGTCGTTCAATCAGATAATATAATACCTATACATATACTGGATCGATAAAAATTGTATAATCAACAAACGAATCAACAAAAAGTCTCTAAACTTTGCAATTATTATTTAATCTTGAATTGAAATTTCATTGATGAACGATAATAACGATCAAGAATGACGATAAGACGCGAAAATGAATAAAAATTTACTATCATCATTTATTTTCTTTAAAAAAATAAGGAAAACAAAATTTGTTTCTGTTTTGAAAAAAAAAAAATAATAATAATAATTAAGACGTTCTATTTTCTAAACATGATTCTTTTTTTTTTTCCCCAAGTCCCTACCCTATAATCGAGACTATAAAAAGATGATCAAATTCCTTACAATTAACTATTGTTATAAAAAGTCAATTGATTTTTTTTTTTTTTTTTCAATTTTCTCTTAATTCGACGTTACAGTAAATTATTGAATTTTAGTGAATGAATTAAAGACACTCGATATCCAATCAATAATAAATAATAACAATCTTCATTTAAATAATATTGAATAATTTTATCCCTGAAATATTTCACTAATTTTATGCAATACAATTAATTATTTTCGTAAGTTTAACTTTGACAAAGATATAAATAATTTCTTCTTCTTTTTTTTTTTTTTTTTTGTTGAGAATCTCGTTGATATAAATATTAATGAATTATTGGAGAAAATAACCCGGTGTAATTTCTCATCGTGTAGGTATGAGTGGAGGTCGTATCGCGCGAACCCTGGGCTCTCTCATCAATACCAAGAGCAAACTTCCTTTCTCTTTCTCTTTCCCTTTCCCTTTCTCTTTCAATTCTACATTTCACTACTTTTATTTACACTTTCCATAAAAATTAGTTCCTCATTATTTGTGTGAGTATTTAAATATAGATTTAAAAAAAAAAAAATAATGATAATAATAATAATAATAATAATTCCGGAAAAAAAATTAAAAAAAATAAAATAACAGTTGAGAAAAAAAAAAATTGATAAAATTCATTGAATATTAACTAATTGAGATGTAAAATATTAAGATTTTCATACAAAGTGTAGAAGAATAAAAAACGAAATATAGTACGTGAATGTTGAAGAATAAAATTGTAGTATGTACATTCGAAATCAATAGAATAATACTATAACAATAAAATTAATAAAAACAATTATTTCTGAAAATTGAAGATTGACAAAAAAAGAGGAAAAAACAATCGATTGAGAAGTGAAAAGAAAGACCGATGAGAAAAAATACAAAATTTATGAAAAAAAAAAAAAAAATTGAATTCTTCATTTATCGTTATACATAGATGAGTCCAAACTTCGTGACTCCTCAATTTTCTATATAATTGACATGTACAATTTTATGCATGTCTTAATTGGAATGTTTCCATTTTTATAATAATAATAATAATAATAATAATAATAAATTGTTTTAAATGACAAAATCACCGGCAATAACAACAATACCAAGAGATACCACCTGTATATGGGCAATTCCACCAATTATCAACCAATGTTTGGGCCTGAAAAAATTGATTTGCCTCAATTTTTTTCCTCGCATTCTGTGAACCGAGATTGGCAGATTCACCAAGTTTCAGCCAAATAGGACTCACCGTTCACGAGGAATACGATATTCAATTTTTAGGATAAATTTTTTTTACGCATTTTGAACGTACTTCCAACGTCACAATAAAAATTCGAAAAAATACGTTTTTCATGTGAAAAACTCTCAGCTTTTCGAATCCATTTTTCATTCTTCACTATCTCTGCTGAAACCAGCTCAAAAACACGTTTTTTGACAAAAAACAGCGATTTCTCGATGTGCTCAATGTTTTATCATTCTTTTGAATTTTTATTCCGAAAGCTGAGATTTTTTCAGTAAGAAACCCAAATTTTCAGAGTGGGACGGCTAGTGGTCACGTGTGAGCTACGATTAACCCCTTGGCAGTGAGGCAAAAATGGGATTTTCGTGCCACTTTTGTGTTTGAAAAAAAAAGGCTTATTGAAATTTTCTTCCGCCATATTGGATCCGCCATTTTGAATTTTGGAAATCTGACGTCATATTCGGATCCAGCGACCTCGAAAACCTGAAGTTACTCACTTTCATCGGAATCAAACTGTTTTCCGAATTTGCGTCCGCCATATTGGATCCGCCATATTGGATCCGCCATTTTGAATTTGAAAAATCCGATTTCAGATTCGGATTCAGTGACCTCAAAAACCGTAGTACTGAGATTGTAGGATGAATGTATTGACTTTTTTTCAAATACAAACGTGGCACGAAAATCCCATTTTTGCATCATTGCCAAGGGGTTAATCGTAGCTCACACGCGACCACGTAGCCGTCCCACTCTGAAAATTTGGGTTTCTTACTGAAAAAATCTCAGCTTTCGGAATAAAAATTCAAAAGAATGATAAAACATTGAGCACATCGAGAAATCGCTGTTTTTTTGTCAAAAAACGTGTTTTTGAGCTGGTTTCAGCAGAGATAGTGAAGAATGAAAAATGGATTCGAAAAGCTGAGAGTTTTTCACATGAAAAACGTATTTTTTCGAATTTTTATTGTGACGTTGGAAGTACGTCAAAAATGCGTAAAAAAAATTTATCCTAAAAATTGAATATCGTATTCCTCGTGAATGGTAAGTCCTATTTGACTGAAACTTGGTGAATCTGCCAATCTTGGTTCACAGAATGCGAGGAAAAAAATTGAGGCAAATCGATTTTTTCGGGCCCAAACATTGGTTGATAATTGGTGGAATTGCCCATATATAATAGTCAAGACGCAAGAGCGCAAGGAGAACCGCGAGTGTACCTTGATGAAAGGGGGGGGGGAGGGGGGGATGGGGTTCCCCGGCTTATAGGCCGGATAGCGAATCCCGGCGTGGCCCGGGTCGGGCCCGGCTCTGCTCTGCTCTGCTCTGCTCTCTCTCCTCTCCTCTCCTGTGTTCAGCTGTTGCTGCATTTCGCATCGATCCCCCCCGGTATGGGCATGGGCCATGGGCATGGGAGAAGAAGAAGAGAGAGAAAACCACCCAACGACGCAGCACGGGGTCGATTTTTATTTTTTTTTTTGCACTATTTGGCACGCATTTGGCACGCAATAAAATACAATAAAAAAACTACTTCACCAACACCTTATAATCAAACCTGTATACGTATAGGTAATTGGTGTCTGATGATTAATTTTAAGAAAAGTTATTTCATATCTTTCATTATTCTTCTATTTTTGTCACACCTAGGTTTTTCATATATATATATATATATATTTTTTGTAGTTAAAATTGATGAAAGAAAAAAAATATATACAAAATCAAGAATTAATTTCCTTGATTTTAGTTGTTTTTTTTTTTTGTGATCGATGAATGTATGGTTTTCCATGTTTAAAATTCTCAATTATTGTTATAAATTTTCTTATTTTTTTTTTTATATTGTAGTGTATAATCATCAGATGATGAAATTTATATCGAATAAGATAAAATTTGATCTTGAATTTGTTTTGATAAGATTATACATAATTATATATAACTAATTAATGTTTCTTTTCTCTCATATATATACTATTACAGGAAATAAAAATATATATACCTATATATATATATCTGATAAAATTTGATTCCAATAGTATCTCAACAAGTCTCATGTAAGATTGTATGTAAAATTATTATTATTATTATAAAATTTTATCCGATTAGATTTCAATATTTTATCTTTTTTTTTCTTTTTTTTTTTTGAAATTTGTCTTCTTTCTCAATTCCCTCCTCCTCCCCAGTCCCCCCCGCCACAGAAAAAGGTTGTCAAACTCACCACGTGTCTCGTTTGGCGTAAGATGTTGATAGTTGGTGCCGGCATGATCCGAGCCCGACGAGCTTGCAACGCGTTCTCGTTTCTTCTCCTGTAACTCCACATACCGGGCAGCCTCCAGCAGTGTCTCCAGGCTCATATCGACGAAGTTTTAAACAAAGACGAAGACGAAGACGAAGACGAAGACGAAGAGAAAAATAATACGAAAAAAAAAAAAAAAACTTTTTTGTTCTTTATTTATTTCACACACAGTTATTAATTCTCCATTTGTCTGATTTTTCAGATTTTTTCAAAACAGTACCTATTTATTTATTTATTTATTTATTTATTCGTTTTATATGTCTTTCCCTTCTCTGTTTTTTTTTCCCTAATTTGTTTTATTTTTACACTTTAACACCGAATTTTATCAAACGACACGAACCAAAAGAGAAAAAAAATTCAACTAGAATGAAAAAAAAAAAGAAAAGTTGTAATTATAAAACAATAAAAATTATAATAATAATAATAATATATAGTGTGTATATTATCAACGACGAATATTTACAACAATCTGTATATAAGCTTGAAAGAAAATGAAAGGAAAGATTGAATTTTATCTTCTACTTTTTTTTTCGTTCAATTTTTTTTTTTTTTTATTTCTTGTAATTTTCTACTATTATTGTTATTATTATTATGTAGATTTTTTACTTGTTGTTGTTTATAATTTTAATCGTATTATTTACGAAACACAATTTCACCTTTTTTCATTCATTCATTAAATCCCTTTCTATCACTTCTTTTTTTTTTTTTTTTTTTTTTTTTTTTTTATGTCTTGCGTTTGTTCTTTTGTTCCTTTTTAATTCCTGCCCGCCCCCCGGGTGCCTCTGTAAATAAACAAAACAACGAAACAGTTTAGAATCAGTAATTATCAATGAATTGATGGAGCTGCACAAATTAGCCTAATTATATTAAATGATGATAGAAAAAGAAAAATATATATATTATTTATTCCGTGTGATTTTGAATGTAAATGAGGAAAAGGTCAGTCGATGACGAAGACGAGATGTAGTAAATAAACGAATCTTATCATGATTTTTTTATTTTTATATTTATTGTGAAAAAAAAATTATTGCAATATTTGAATCTACAATTTTTTATAAACGAATATTTAAACATTTTTATTACAAATCCTTGTTCATTAATAATTTTTCTGTATACATATACTACATTATTTATTATATTTATATAGAAACTCTAAATCATCCCAAGGTTATCCTACAATTGTTTGTAATTATAGAATTTATTTATTTACTTTTTTCTCCATCATCGATCGACGGTAATTTTTGTATCAATCATTATATTAATTACCATTTTATTTTCTGTGCCTATATGATCGGCAGAAAAGAAAAAAAAAGAATTAATATCAAAACTGTACATTTTTTTTTTATTTCTCTAATTTTGAACAATTTAATTACATACTTGTAAATTTATATGCGAAAATCGTAATCGAATTGAGAATTGACAAATAATGTAAAAGTAAAAAAATAATAATAATAATAATCATCATAAAATGAATTAGAATGTATGAAAAACCTCGAAACTAATCCTCGAATTTATACATATTGTATACAACTATAATATTATTATTATTATTATTATTATTATTGTACGATAGATACAAGTAAATACATAAGTAAGTATAAGTATGTTATTAGTTTGTAGATAGAGGCAGAGCCAAACTACCTCATCGCCCAAGTGTATGTACATGCATAGCATGAATAGAAATTACGTGCGACGAGACAAAGTTGCAATGTTTAAAAATATAAAGTAGGTAGGCAACTCAGTTTAACCCTGTGTGGTACTGTGTATGTCTTCACACTGCAATTACACATATTACAACAGTGAGTCACCACTTGCCAGTGAATAGAATACCAAAGTGTAGTATCGACACGTATTCTCAACACTCTATCAATAATAATAATAATAATAATAATAATAAACAGATTAAATAAATATTAATTAATCTTCGATCTAATTTAATAAAATAATAATATTTCGGGTGGGGGGTTACATTATATAATCAATTAGGAGAATAAATGTTACAATAAAAATAAAATAATATCAAAATAGAATTATTTGATATCGATTTTGTAAATTGTAAGTTTGTATCTGTATATAATTAGGTTTGCCGAGTTTAGAAAAGGAGGAGAGGGGGGGGAGGCATTGTCGTGTCAAATGCACCTGTAACTCTCTTGCCGAGAGGCGGTGATGGAGACCACCAAAAGCCTCTAGCACAGTGCAAAATAGACTAGTGCTATTAACTGTTACGAAAATATCATGTATATGTATATATCTGATTAAATGCACATGTATTTTTAGATTTAATAGACAAATATTAATTATTAACGACTGAGACTATATGAAGTTGGCTACAATAAATCTGAATGTCGATTATGAGAATAATTTTGAAATGCTTGCTTTCTGATAAATTTTCGAACCAGATTTTTTTCTTTCTTCTTTCGGGTTACAATATTGACTATTTGGTCTTCCATCAATAATTTGACAATTTTCAATCGTAATTTGAATTTTTTTAAAAATTTTCTCATATAAACCAGAACCAAAAAATCAAAAAACCAAAACGTTCATCGAATCAAACGAACAAAAAATATCAGAAAATAAAAACATTTTTGATTCAATCGAGATGAAAATAAAAATTATCCAAACAAATATCATTGAAATTGATTGCTTGTAAATAATGACAATGTGAGAAAAAAAAATTGAAAAAAAAAAAAAAACAAGTTAAAAATAAGAAATGATACAATTTCACTCTATTATTATATTATATGTACATGTATACAATATACACGTAATCCCCAAACACAACAAGCGACACGATAAATATTGTGAACCGTTTTAAAATTCAGCTAATTGTCTATATGTACATGTACACACAGTTGAGAGGAGTAGGGGGGGGGGAAGTGTTTCGATTTCATCATCATTTATTAAAAAAATTAAATCTCAACGTGTTGTGTAAAAAAAAAAAAAAAAAGCAACAACTGAGAAAGTAATAAAAAAAACGAAAAGAACCAACCACATTTGTTTGTGTATTTAGAACGAGATATGAAAACGCGTGTTTTGTGTGTGAAGTAAAAAAGCCCAACCGCTTCTTCCCCCGAGCAACATAGAGGAGCATAGGAGGACGCGAGAGAAACGGAAAACCGTTACCGTCGGCTATCCAGCCGTTACAAAACTCCCTCCCGAAGTTCCCGAGAACGCAGCAGACCAGCAGACCTCGGGGCTCGTCGCCGCGCCGCGATCTTTCTTATTGTCGATCGACGGGCCTGTTCAGAGGCTAGGCGTAACTCGCGTGAGAACGTTTCGCCAGTCGAATAATTTTGGTGGATTGATGAAGAAATAAAAAATGACCAGGGTGAACGGATAATTCTATTTGGTTATTTTTTCCTTTTTCAACATTATCAACCATTCGATGGGGCAATAAACCGTAGAAAATAGTCTCGACTGACAAAGCGAAACCCACGTTACGGCTTCGGACTCAGAGAGACTAGAGAACGCCGGGACCAATCGGAGAGCCGGGTCGCCATGACACACGGGCATTCCGGGCTCTCGCGATTGGTCCGATCTATTATGGACCAGAAAACACGCCACGCAACCACCTATACACATGTTAATTAAATAGAGACGATATCAGCCCGGGGTTAGAGCGAGAGAGGCTGACACGTTACACTTTGCGGAACGTAAGAGAGGTTTATGCACGGGCGTGGTGTCAAGACGATAGCTCGATACGCAGGCCGAGAAAACTCGGAGGGATAAAGAGAGCGTACGAACCGTACGGACAGTAGCTAGCAGAGTACTACGTGGAGGTCTTCGCGCGGCCCCGAAACCAACGGAAGATGATATTAAAAAATAAATAAATAGAAGAGAAAAATAAAAAAATAAAACATGAATCAAATATTTCGGTAGAAAAACTCACTCTGGTAGTCGAGGGAGAATATATGTTTTTTTCTCTTCCTTCGATGTACTTTCACACGCACACACACATCACACACATGCACACGCGCGCACACCGAGAGAGTCACTCGCGTATTATTATTATTATTATTATATATATTTTTTTTGTTCGTTGTTGTTGTTGTTTCACCGATACGACCGCGAACCGAGTTTAGTTTTTGACAGAGTCTTTCGAGGATGTTAAATGTAAACTAAAATCAAAGGACACGGTTATAACCTAATCGATCTGGCGCGTGGCAGAAACATTTTACAAGTGCCTAACTAACCACTGCGCATCAAACTGCCATGCTTGCTCGACCACGATTCACGTGTCTGGGATACGAGGTATCGACCAATCGGATTTAGGCTTGTGACGTCACTTAGCTGTATCGACCAATGAGGATTCCCCATGTGACGCAGCAACCCACTGGGCGTGTGAAGTTTTGTCGCGGTCGTTGTATTGCCATTTAGAAGTGCACGAGAACGTTTTACCGCCGTTCCCTTTTACGATATGGTAACCAGGGATGAAGTCTTTTTTTCTATCGCTGATGGGAACCGAGCGGTCGGCTTATCTATCGATTTTTCCGTTATATTAGGAAACGGGGAATCCGTGTCTCTTACCTCATTAACGATGTGAAGTAATAAAGCGCAGCACCGAAGAGGATAACACAACACCTGACACCCGGCTTGCCCGGGCAAACACTCGATTCGGCGTCACCCACCTTTTGTCACGTTCCTTCTCTGTCACATGGAGCGCCGGTCGTCGCGGTGTTGCCGGATTTCATTCGTCGCGAGGCGCGCGCGCCCCGCGCGGGACAAACCTTCGTTGTTTACGATTGCGCGCGCGCGCGCGCTCAAACCAAAAACCACGCGCTGATTCAAATTTACGTTTCATTTTAAGGTGAAACGCAAGCTGATTTACACTTGGAATTTTCAAAACCTATTTGAGCAGCCAAAACACATTCGATTGATGTGAAATTGATATCAGTGACGTAGAAAAACTGAATGAAGGGCCTGAGAGTCTTGGATTTGCGAAAATCGAAAGACATAATTAGAATTTTGAGTAACAATATTGTTCTGTAACCCGAGGAGGTGCTGCCCCTCGTGGAGAGAGGCAGCACTTCCTTGGATTACGGAACAATATTGTTAAATAACTGTAATTACGTCTCGATTTTCGCAAATCCAAGACTCTAAGGCCCTTCATTCAGTTTTTCTACGTCACTGATATCAATTTCACATCAATCGAACGTGTTTTGG
Organism: Euura lappo; assembly: GCA_018257835.1. Lineage (NCBI taxonomy): Eukaryota > Metazoa > Arthropoda > Insecta > Hymenoptera > Tenthredinidae > Euura > Euura lappo. Next base: position 98,449 of record JAEUYN010000607.1, on the reverse strand, counting down.
CTGCTCAAATGGGTTTTGAAAATTTCAAGTGTAAATCAGCTTGCGTTTCACCTTAAGCCTACAAATAGTTGATAATAATTATGTACTGCTATAGCTCTTAAGTTTGTCAAATATTTTATCGGATATAAATAAACTATCAAACTTATGGAATCGTTCGAATTCGTGTCTCTTTCGCGCCCGCGCTCTGACGTCAACATTCGGTATATCAAGCCCGCCATCTAGCGTCGTTTCTCGTTCAAATATGGCGTTGATATTGTGAATTCTGACGTCACGAACGATGATTTTATTTTATATTATCGATTAGAAGGCCGAAAAATTAAATTTTTCGATATTATACGTATATATTTTATTTCAAATAAAAATCTGTATATAACTTACTTGTTTTATTTTCTTTGTTCGTTTGACACCTCCTTCGATATATAATCGAGACAAAGTTTGATCGACTGTTGATATTTTTCTTAATTTAGGGGATATAATGTCAAAATTAGGGAAATATACTTCGGGAGATTCAATTTCTTTTTTAAACCGTTTAGCTCAGTGTATTGCTAAAGATAGATAGAGAGAATAATATACAAACTATAATAGACATCATCCTAATATTATGAACACACTTGAAATCATAATCTGCCTATAAAAAATTGTAGAAGAATTTATTTCATTTTTTTCTTCTCCTCTAATGTTAGGTATGTAATACCTATCCCGAAAAAAAATATCTGTATACAAAGTTTTCAATTTTAATTATAATTTAATAATTCAATTAAAATAGATAAAATTATTGCTGTTAAGCCTGTGTTATACATTTTTAAGAGAAGATATATATATATTTCTTTCTTTTCGTTTGTTTCATCATAATTAACGATTCATTGATTTTAAATCTCCACAATTTAGTAACACAGAAAAAGATTTTTGTTGTTGTTTTAAATCGATTTAATTTCTACGCCGATTTTATACTTTCAAAATATCTCACCATAGAATCGAAAAAATAGAGGCCTTTAAAATAATCGTAGGTATATAACAGCACCGGTATTAATTATTAATTATATTATTGCAACTAAAAAAGAAAAAAAAGTTCATCAACTTAATTCTAGTAGTAAAATATATCTGTGACTAGAATGTTTCTTTACATTCACTACGTTCGAATAAGACTGTATCATGTTTATTTTTCTAAGACTGTTTGTTTTCCTCTAAAAAATTTATTGAAGAGTAATTTTGTGAGATGATTAAATTTCTCTGATTGCTTTTCACAAAATTGTCAAATACAACATGATAAAACAATGTTTCAATCATTGTAGAAGTTTTAACGTCGTTTTTTTTATCTGTACATTTCAAATCGTCCCGCTTTTTCATTAGGATTCAAATAATACGAGACTGACGATGAAATTTAGATGAAAAAATTAGTTCATCAGTAAAAGACAGTAAGAAAGAGAGGAAAAAAAATTTAATAGATTGTAAAAATTAAAAGTTAGGAGTATTCTTCGAGAATTAGCACTGTACAAGTATCAACGACGATTCGCCGGGGCTTATGAAATAAGAAAAACAAATAATTCAACTAATAGTTTCAACGCGTAGATCGAGGCTACCTGCTCAAATTCGTTACATAGAGATGCTTCAATTCCGTTTTCGGCGTGTTCTCGAACAACGCGGCTCGGTTCTGCCCCTCGCCCTTCTTCACCCAGTGTCCGTAGACTCGGAAAGCACAGCCGTCGATTACCTGGCGGAGATTTTGAGAAGACAAAATTGAGATTAGCGTTGCAACATACATTTTTATTCCCAATCTTCTCTCAAGATTGAACAAAGGCGGGAGAGATAATATCGGAAGCGAACTTTCTCACCTTTCTCAAAAGCTTCACTCTGTACGGATCGGTGCGAGCTACGTTGGCTGATAGGGTCTCAGGAGTCGTATGCAGCCTCTTGATGCGGACAACGGCTCTCACGCATATGATAGCCAGTTGGAAACGCTTGCGAGCGTTGAACGATTTCGCTTTTAATTCCTGCGGAGAATAAAAAGAAAGAGAAAATTCAAAACGTTTATTCTTTTCCATTCTTCACCAGTCTCGGACACACCCGGATGCTTCAAGGACGGTTCACACACGTGTTAGTCTCACTCGACTTACTTGTTTAATTATTGATACGGATTACAGGAAGCCCGTAGTCGATCGAAGCAGAATTTACAATATCTCCTCAGTTTATAATACAATTTACACTTTGTAACCCAGAAAGAAGAATTTGAATCTAAAAATCTGATTACAATCTCAAACCGGAATTGAATTTGGAATAATTACTAGATAAATCGGTTTAATCAATTCTTAGATCCTCGATTAACGCTGTGTATTAATTGCTGAAAAACCATTGCCATAAAGCTACCGATGTAAGTTTTTCTTAAAATAATCATATCATCGATGCGAAAAGGACACAGGAATTAATGATGAGTTTTTAGTATCTCGTTATCAGCCTCAAATCAAAGCCCGTTAGTAAAAATAATTAGTGAAGCGATGGGGATAATGAAATTGATGGGTGATACAGAGACGTAATAAAAATGTGAATGAATGATGACGGAACAGAACGAGAACAAAAAAGTATATATATATTTTACCAGAGCTAATTGAGATATCCGACTTAGACGTCGTGAATTAGAAGACAAGGAGCGTTTTAGAGGCGCAATGTCTTGATCCCATAACTGTAATGGGAAGAAACATTTAAACTTATAGGATATTTTGTATCTCTCGATTCTTTTTCGACGAGCTCGAGACGACAATGTTCAATGTTTGGATATGAGAGAAGCAAAACGAGGGTAAAAAGTGATGAAAAGTATCGACGCCTGCGAATGTAAAATTGTAAATCAATGTATGGTGAAAAAACTGGGGATTTGGAGCGAAAATAAAAATAGTTACGCTCAAACGATACAAACTCTGTATTTTACAGTCTGTTATCAAATTTCGCTGTCAAGTGATAAAATCTTTGAAAACAGTGAATAAATTCCTCAATTACAATGATAAACTTTGTACAGTTTTATAGAAGTATCAAGATAAAAAATAATCAACGACTTACCACAGTCTGGAAGAAAGAGTGCTCTAAGGCTCCTTTCAACGATATTCTCTTCTTCGGATCGACAACGAGCAACTTTCTAATCAGATCTTTCGGTGCTTCTGTAATTCCAGACAATAAAATCAATTATTTTCGCATCTCAGAGTGATTAAAAATATGGTATATTCAAGTGAAGACGCGGTGGCCACTATAAAGAGTGAGGAAAAAAAAATCCCTGACTTTTCTACTTACTTTGTTTCATTTATAATTTATGTACAAGTTTCGCTACTATTTCCATTGATCAAGATTTCAGTGGCCACCATGAATTTAATTGAGAGGATTCAATGATAACGGAAAAAACTCGATCAGAATTTTTGACCGTACGTATTTTTCCAACGTCCGTAACTCGCCTGTTATATCAGCCCACTCGGGTGAAGTGAACGAGTATTTTCCCTCCATGATATTTCTGAGCATCACCATTTGCTTTCGGTGCCAGAAAGGCGGACATCCGACCAACAGGGTGAACATTATCACTCCGCAGGCCCATCTGTTGAAAAAAATTGCATCAATGAACGATTAAATCGTTTGTCGAAGAGAAGCGGAACACCGACATGTCTACTTCGTATTCGTATCCCTCGGCGTTTTCGAACATGTTGCATTTCAGGACTTCGGGTGCGAGGTATCCCGGTGTTCCGCAAAGATCTGTAAATTTATGTCGAACGTGTGGATTATAAAATACGGAGATTCAACGATTCATCGAATGAGAAAGCACGAGGTCTTTATTCTTATCTTACCGTACAATTTTTCTCCGCTATTCAAGCTCCTGGCGAATCCAAAGTCGGTTATTTTCACGTTCAAGTTGTCGTCGAGTAAAATATTCTCGGGTTTTAGATCCCTGTGGACTATACCCTGGCTGTGTATGTGCAGCACGCCCTCCAGCACCTGTCTCATTATGTATCGGGTCTTCTTCTCCGACAGAGTAACCACCGACGTTAGGTAGTCGAACAATTCCCCGTTCTTGCACAACTCGAATATCAAAAATATGAAAGTACTTGATTCAAAGACGTCGTGGAGTTCGACTACAAAGAGAGCAACAAAGAACGTTCACCGGGGATATAATCGTTGGAATCTGAACGACATTGAGGGGATTTGATCCGCTGCGCCCTTCGTAGCGCCTGATCAATAATAACAATCACTCCTAATCACAAATAGCATCGATCTAATTATAGATCGAGCTGTAAATTGGATAGCTCTCAACGTCGAGCATCGAGCCACTATAATCTTTGAAATTCAATCAATTGATTCAGCTCCATGCAATTCCCGGACACTGATCCTCTGGAAATAGCGACGATGTTCGGATATTGGCGTCGGAATGCTACAAGGACTGAAATCTGGGTGAAAGACATAGAAAACCAGTGCGGGGCGACTTACTTATGTAAGGATGGCCGGCGACCTTTCGGAGTATGTGCACCTCTTGTATGGTAGCATCTTTCATGGTGGTTCCCTCCGCACCGTCGTGAGGCTCGTTGCTTATGTCTATTATCTTAGCCGCATACTGCACTCCGGTTTCCTTCTCTATGCATCGCCTGACCGTCGATGAAATACCTCTGGAAACCCATAATGAAAATTTCCAACGTCAACTGATCTCTCAACTTACATTCAGACCAGCTGAATCATCATTTTTGCTATCAGGCTTTGAAAGATTGTTCCTAAATCATCGGCAATGCTCGATGCCGAAGAGTTTCAATCTAGACAACAATGATTCTCATGGAATCTTAATATTTATAACAAATACTTCATCGCCAAAGTGTAACGTCTATATCACGTGGCAGCGAGAAAGTAGAAAAAACTTCCGCTGCGTTTGTCGCCATCTTTTTTGACATCGATTTTACACTCTGGCTTTGGAACTGTACAATCGGATCAAAGATCTGGTTGTCCGAGGGTGAATTTGGCTCCGAGACCTCGAATCTTTGGACAGAATTCTATTCTTTGGTGGTAAATTCCTGTCAAATATTCGCTTTTACTGTTCAGAATCTCTAATTGTGCCGTTTGAGACACGGAATTACGATTTTCGACCATTTACGATCTCTCAGAACAAAATCTTGACTTTTGGAGCATCGTTTGATGTCGTTAGCACCGACGACGCAGAAAAAAATCCTAAAACTACCCGAATTTGTTTAACAAAGGATAAATATTGATGAAAATGAAGCATAAGTCGACGATGAAGAAGGTAATCTTTCTAAATCGTAACACGAAGCGGCTAGATTAAAAATAGTTTCCGTCTGGTCATAGAGCTATTGGCAACATGCGGAGGTGAAGCGAGAGGGTAGGAGATGTAAAATGTTGAACCTGTCAACAAGACGCGAAGGGTTTATGTCAGTCAAATGTTAAATACAAATACAAATTATATAACTTTTAGGTTATGTTCTGTTCTGTTTTTTTTTTTTCAATCGTTAATTCCGCATTTGAAATGTTTTATTTTCGTGTTTTCAGAACGAGTTTCGAGGTTAGAGTTAGATGAATATTGATATTAATTTTGTAAATTTCGATCGGGGATTTATATTGAGTGAAAGAAAGAAGAAGAAATAGAAAGCAAGATAATGGAATGAATAAACCGTCGTTCTAACCTTCCCAATATTTCTTTGGGTTCGTATTTGGCGTAGAAACCCTTGGCCGCGTCCTTGTCAGGCAAAAGATCGTCACCCTCGTCCTTGGCCATGTCTCTTGTTCCTTGAATTTTGACAAATTGTTGACTTTCGATGTAAAGGGGGGTCGACGATCACGAATTACTTCTTAACTAGTCCATGATTGATATCAATCACGACGTTACACACAAATCGCTGCGTATACGTATGCGAATGTAAATATCACAATACTCAGATTCACACACAACGGCTTTTAGGATACCCACTGGCCACTGCAAGTCTCGACTATGGCTCTAGTGCAGGCCAAATTTTTTTTAGGAATCAGTGGTGCCGTATGTCTCCTAGTTCCGAGTATCGCCGCTTCGGTATCAATGCGCACGCGCGATATCGCGCGGCATTTGTTTAAGTTTAAGGTGAAACGCAAGCTGATTTACACTTGGCATTTTCAAAACCTATTTGAGCAGCCAAAACACATTCGATTGATGTGAAATTGATATCAGTGACGTAGAAAAACTGAATGAAGGGCCTAAGAGTCTTGCATTTGCGAAAATCGAAAGACATAATTAGAATTTTGTGTAACAATATTGTTCTGTAACCCAAGGAAGTGCTGCCCTCGTGGAGAGAGGCAGCACTTCCTTGGATTACGGAACAATATTGTTAAATAACTGTAATTACGTCTCGATTTTCGCAAATCCAAGACTCTTAGGCCCTTCATTCAGTTTTTCTACGTCACTGATATCAATTTCACATCAATCGAATGTGTTTTGGCTGCTCAAATAGGTTTTGAAAATTCCAAGTGTAAGTCAGCTTGCGTTTCACCTTAACGGCTGAGTATTCGAAACAGCGAATACTCAATGATTTGAAAATTCTGTCGAGATAGGATCGATGAATATGTGTATGGTCAATGTTTCGACGAAAAATCAACACCCTTTTGATAATTCCGGATGTCATGATGTCGTTCCTTTCTTAACTTCAGTTTCACTCACGATCAGAAATATTTTTAAGCTCATTTGTAGATCACAAAAGGAGCAAAAGATGTTTTCTTATTTCTACATATGATTTCCTGACTGCAGTGACTACGGACGACTCAAGACTTAGACAGCAGCGAGCAACAGCGCGAGAGCAGCAAAGGCTCGTGACGTTATATTAGCGGAACCGACGATTGCCAAATATATGGAAATTCATAAGTGGGGCGACACTTGACCTATCGGCGCTAAGGAATTTACGAGTATGAACTTCGTGTGAGGACGAGCAGAGGAACAGCCACCCGGCTGTATACTGGCGATACCACCGAGCCTCGATCTCTTCTACGCTCCGCCGTTCTCCGGTTCGGATGTCTCTAGCCCTCGCTACGAAGTCTACGTCCATATTTTCCTCTTCTCTGCCTTCCGTCGCCCATCTATCGCTCTCTGTAAAATCTAACGCCTTTCCATCCCGCTATCGTTCACGTTTTCTTCTCCTACCGATATTCCTTCCCATTAGGTTTTGCCGAGTTATTTAGAGCCACTTTTGTACTTTGATCTTCGAATCAGTGTTTTCTCTCTTCTGCGTTTAAGGTAAAGCCTATCGCCTATTGTAAAGTTACGGGGTTGTTCTATCGTTTGAAGTATGTCACGTTCATCTATCGCCTACCGTCCGCGCTTAGCTTACGATTTGTTTTTTTATTACCTGTAGGGGAGAGGCGGGCAAAATGGGCCCCCTAACGAACCAACACCTCAAATAGAGGTTTTAATCAATGGATTTCCTAATTTATATTAAAAAAAAAAAACAAAACGATAACACGACCGATGCCTAAATAGGCCCCCCAAAAATTTCAAATTCTTTCAAAATCTCAACAATTTTGAAATTATTTTCGTATTTACTTCAGAATCCTTCAAACGGCGGTACATTCGGTATCTGGCGCCAAACGCTTTGTTCTTTACGTACTTTTGGTTTATCTATACCCATTAAATTAAGACGTACTTCAGACCGGAAACTCAGTAGATCGGTACTTAAATATTGAATGAAGCAAATGCTGAGGAAACAAAGATAAGGATATCAAGACAAATTTTATCTATCGAAAATAAACGTAGTGTAGGATACATATAATAAAATTTTTTTCATCGACTAAGTCTACATGCCTGTTGGAAATGTTTAATATAATATTCTTTCATAATTTATTATTTATTTGTCATCTCAATCAGTGTTTGTAATACAAATGAGTGCGCATCGATTTGGGAATCCCTAGTTTTCAACCAATGAGAATCACTTCGAACACCTACTGGTTCCGTGTTCGAATTCGTCGATACAATACCACTTCTATTTTCCCAAATACGGAAATTCTCACGCTTCAATGACTTAATGTTGACCACATCGATCGATTCATCGGATTATTCACTGATCTCTAGAGTGTGAAACAATCTCAAGCCTTTCGCGGTGACTCGAACTGTGCCCCATAAACCGCGGGAAATTCAAACTGGTCAAGGGTTTACGAGTATATTTAGTTGGGACCTAGCCCACATATTTAGTTGGCACTCTCATATTTTAAAGCCATTTTTTTTTTTAGTAAAATGGAATTATTTGAGGGAAGTCTCTAAATTACATTCATTAATTCAGTATTCCTAACCTCAAAATCAATGCTTATACCTTCACTGTGCGTGTTTTATCGATTCATATTCATCTACTCGCCCGTGAAAAGCCCTCTTACTATCGGTACGTGTAATTTTCTTTACGAAATAAACATTTTACGTGTAAATGTACTAAAAAATTTAAACTTCCCGCCGTGAATCGGGCACCAGAAAGCCGCCAATGGCGCTGTTCAATTCGTTTCATATCAGATATGACGATCTTTATCGATGTTTTCAGGTTTACCAACAAAAATGTTCTAGTGACATTTGGTCAGTCGCGGCTGCCGAAGAACGGACCAGAATCGTGTCGTTTAACCTGTCAGCGTGTTCATACGCTTAAAGAACTGTGTCCGACACGTTACAGATCGATTCGCATCGACTATGCGTGATTGAAAGACTGAATATATCCAATACAGTGAATAGTGAACGACAAAAAACCCTCGTTGAACAATCGCGGCGGCCACATCGACACGCACACACATATGTAGAGAGAGAGAGAGAGAGAGAGAGAGAGAAAAAACATCTACGATAAAAATGAAAAATGGCGCTTGTGATGAGCTGATGTCTGGGGATGGGCGTCCTGTTGAATGAGTAGACCGTGTTCTCTTATTTTTTTTGTTTCTTCACAATATTAAATTTTTTTAACTACTAAAAACTTTCCTACGTATACGATAGCGATAATGAGACGCGATATCACGTCGACATGCCGCGATATACTGTAAATCATTGAAGTTGACAATTCGAAACAATCGCCCGAGGGTTACGTTTTTTTTATATTTTTTTTAACGTGCTCCTTATCCCCCCGAGGTACGTCAATCATCCGAACGTAACGTGCCGTACTATAATCGCTCGGATCGTAGCTAATAAAATAATAGCCCCCGTCCGTGTGCGTGTCTCTCACAGACCGATTCAACGGATATCGCCGAATGATACGAGCTGCCCGATAGAAGCGTTGCACCAGCGGTCAGTGTCGCCTCTGGGAACGTCAATCGGACCGTAATAACAACCAGGATATAATATAATCAACCTATCGAGAGGGGGCGGGGGCTGTTTGAAGAAAATGGCCCGCGAATATGATCACTTGTTCAAGCTGCTGATAATTGGAGATAGCGGTAATCAAAGTTTATTTAATTATTATCTACTTTTCCTCCTTCCTGATTCACATAGCGCAGTACTTTGCCCCAATGACACACGTTCGTTGTCTCTCGACCATGTATGGACATTATTCTTGGTTTATTTTTCACTCTCGCAGGTGTAGGAAAAAGCTCGTTGCTCTTGAGATTCGCCGACAACACGTTTTCCGGCAGTTACATCACCACCATAGGCGTTGATTTCAAAATACGGACCGTGGAGGTCGACGGCGAGCGGGTAAAACTTCAGATATGGGATACAGCCGGTCAGGAGAGATTCAGAACCATAACTTCTACCTACTACAGAGGAACGCACGGGGTCATAGTCGTCTACGACGTGACCAGCGGGGACTCTTTCGCCAACGTTAAGAGATGGCTTCACGAGATCGAACACAATTGCGACGTAGTGAACAGGGTGCTGGTCGGTAACAAAAATGACGCCCCGCACAGGAAGGTCGTCCTCACCGAAGACGCGCAGAGATTTGCCAACCAGATGGGAATTCAGCTCTTTGAAACATCTGCCAAGGATAATATCAACGTGGAAGAGGTTCGTTGAGTGTATTACATAAGTATTGCTGGATTGGATTTGTTTTAACGTTTTTCGTTTCTAATTTCTGAAATTTCAGATGTTTATGGCGATAACGCGACAAGTTTTAAGAACCAAAAAAGAAAGAAAGGAACGTCAAGCTATACAGACAAAGGAGACGGTAAATTTGAGCAAAAGTACTAAACAACATAGACGCAAATGTTGTTAGCGATAATAATACCAAGTACATAATATAAATATATAAAGATATATATGTATAGAATATATATATATTTATATGATGTATTATAATATGTAAAAGATTACCACCCATCCTAATTATTATTATTATTCAATTGCTATGATCGAAACAAACTGAACCAACTACATAGCACAGAAGATTATAAGAGACACACAGATAACTGATGTTACCCAACGGACATGAATTATGATAATTGAGTCAAATTGATTGAAAAAAAAAATTGTTCCAAATTTTATACAATTATATATAGAGAGAGAGAAGAAAAATATACAATTTAGTCAGAGTCTACAGACACAGACAGACAGCATTTGGAACTTTGAATTTTTTAAATTTCGTATATAGCGATGGATGATTATATACATATACATATACATATAAATAGTACGAAATCTTGCGGTATACCCTTAGATAAGTGTGTTACGAAAAGAAAAGAGAAAAAAAAGAAATTAAATTAAGTACAAAAACCAGTAATGTAGTTCTTTGGGATATAAGATGTTCAATAATTAAACTTTGAGGCTCTCTTTAAGAAAGAAAATATACGAAAAACAAAACTGTTAATTTGAATAAATGTTAGACTTACTAAACTTCTAATTGCTGGATAAAAGAAAAGAAAAGAAAAGAAAAGAAAAGATCGTAATTACGACTATAGAATAGTTTAATAAAGAACAATAAAATTGTTGAGCATCTGAAACGAAGAGAGAAAAAAAAGAGTAAAACCGAGTTCGTTGAATCCAAGTGAACAACATGAACATCATCAGCGCAATTAGCCTGTAATTTCAAATCTGTGGTAATTAATTAAGGGGTATATAACCATTATACATACTACGTCAGCTTTCGACTTATTATTTCTATATTATTGTTACTATTTTTAATGAATTAATTAATTATTGCTATTACTTGTTTTACTTTATATCATTATTATTTCATTTCCTCGTTTATCTTTATCTTTCTTGAAGGCCTTTTTTTTTTAACGCACAGAAAATCAATACCGTTTGGCAATTAAATTTACCATTCACCGTAGAATACATTATTTTATAATATAAAAAAATTTCAATCAATAAATGTACATACACGTGTTTCTAAGCAGCCCGGCGATAATCACGCTCTGTTGAAAAGCATTTCTTTTTTATTTTGACTAAAATAAAATAATAAACTGTATTCCAAAATCTGTATAATTTATCATTATACAATAATAATAATAATAATAACAATAATGATAATAATAATAAAGACAAAATAAAAATAGGAAAAAAAAATCAATTGTAATTGTACTGTAATATTAATTATTATACATTTATATGATTATTATCATTATATATATATAAATAAATAGGCGTCTTAACGCATTTAATAGTTTTTTTTCAAATGATTTATTTAGATCGATAATAGCGTTCCCCTGTTTTTTTTTTTTCAATAATCGCATTATTCACATAAGCCAAAAAAAAAAAAAGAATAACTTCAATAAACTAAGTCATAAAAAACGATACAAGTATTTAAAAACAAACTGTAATTTTAATATCAACGTTCGTAGTTGCGTAAGATTTCGCTTATTATCATCCTAATACTCATTTCTAATTATAATAATACAGATTTTTCTCGTCTTCATCATCTATTTTTTTTTCTTCTTTTCTTTAAACAATATATTTACAACAATTCATAATTATTTACATAGTACTAGCGTCTAATTCAACGATTTATCAGCAGGTGATCGACCGTACTGAACAAAAAAACTAGGCAACCAAATCTCAGTATCGATCCATGAGCCACTAACGCACTTCCCTCCCATCCCTCCTCCAGGTATCCATTTCCATAATTATTGCCATTGTGATTAGACGAGATTCGGCATTTGCACGGTATTTTTGCACCCTCGTAATTCGTCGCAGGAGACTCTCTGCTCTTGTTTACGATCGTCTTTATGGCGTCCGCGGTCTCTTGATCCTTGCTCAAAACGCTCCTTCCCCCTCTGTCCTCGTCCTTGCTCTCGATGCTCGCCGAACTCCCGTAATCGCAAGAGTATAAAATGTTGTCCACCGTCGTCCCGTGCTCGCTGTAATTCAGTAGCTCGTAGCTGTTTGTAGTCTGCGAGAGAAAAAAACATGAATTAGTTAACAAAATTCGATCGGTGAGGGATCGAGAGCGGTTTTTACCTCGTCGTAAAAAATAATCGCGTGTTTTGACGAGGTGCATCGGCAGTTTCCGTACTTTGACAAAATAAGATCCGAATCCGCCCCGTTCCCTATCCTCAGAGTTCTGCTGGTCATGAATATCGGGGGTCCCGGTTTTCTGCCGAGAGGAAAAACCACCGCTCTAGCCTTCGACTGGCATCCGATCGTCATATAGTCTTCGCCCATCGGGTTTAGGACCTGTTCGAGTCTCTGCTGCGCCAGAGCCTCCAGAACCGGTCGTTCCAGCAGCTGAATTCCCTCCTTGGCCGAGCGATCCTCCTCCTCCTCTCTCTTTTCCCTCTCGTCTCCGTTGCTATCCCCGTTTCTCGCGATCATCGTCGGCCGAATAACGTCCCCTCTCTGGTACAGGTGGGTCGGATCGATCTCCGGTGGATTGGCGTAGTGGTACTTGACCGCCGTCGGGACCTGGACTCTGGACTTTGCGTCGATCTTCACCTTGACTCTGAACGGGGGATTGGCGGCCTTGGCTTTCCTCAGGAACTCGAGCTTCACAGCGTGCTGATCTACTCGCCTGGAGGCGTACTTGTCCCAGAGTTTCAAACGCTCCGAAGCCCCGCATGAGGCGAGGAGATTCTGGTCGACGAAGTGGTTCGGGTGGTTCGGACACATCCAACGACCCTTCGGAAACGCCGTTAACGGCGGGTCCAAACAATCCTGGTGGAAATACAGCGGGCAATAGTCGCACACTATCAGAGGAGCCTTCCTGCAGCTTCTGCCGCACTCGAAGCACAGACGAGCAGGGAGCGGGACCATCAGACCCCCGTCCAGGCAGTGGCTCTTGCCTGGAATTTTGTGGAATTAAAACATCTGTAACGATGTAAAAGGAGGAAACATCCGGTATACCGTTATTGTGATAAGTGTTATTCTGCCGTCCCCTTTTGCTAGCGGAAGGACCGATCTTGTCGGTTCCCGGAAAGGTAATCGGGATCTGTAGTTCCCTGGGCAGTTCGAACTCTCTAGGATTTAGCAGCGACGCGGCAAGCGCGAGGGTCTCAAGGGCGGTTTTTCTCTTCTTTCTCCTGCCGACGGAGTCCTTCTTGGAGTCGTTGGCGCAGCGGCAGGCATGGCAGATCCATTCTCCGTTCGGTATGTCCCTGGCGTCCAGCGGAGGATCGCTGAGGAGTGAATAATCAGTGGAATGAACGGCGATAGGAGCGGATCGAGCTACTCTCGATACTCACTGACACTGGAGGTGAAAGGAGGCGGGGCATTTGTCGCAGCATATCAGTTCTCCTCCGTCGCGGCAAGCGTCGCACGAGTCCCTGTTGTGACCGCGTCCGGGTCTCTTGAAGTAAGGATGGTTTTTATCGTCTTTTTCTTTCTTAGTTTTAGAACTTTTCGATTCCTCGGATACCGGAGGTGCGATCAACGCTTGAATTTGCTGTAAGGTACACAAAGAGGTTCTACATTCTTTCCGGGGACTGAAATCGGTGCGAGATCGTTCGAAAAAAAATAATAAAACTGGTATTCCAGCGCCGTTTGAGGTTATGGTCGAGCCACTTACCGGCATCAGGCCTCCGCCGATGCTCAGATCGTACTCCACGGTGCTCATTTCGGTGGATTATGAGAAAACTATTTTTTAAACACTCTCAAACTTTATCCGATACACTTTAATTGATCAACATTTAATAAACGCCGTTTTTGTCACCGGCGACCATTTGTGTTTCACCGATGATAACCCAGGCGATATAAAGATCCCCAACAGCCTCGCGAAATGTGCGAGATCAAAGTCGTTCGGTACGTGCTGCCACCTGGAAACTTGAACACGAACTTGCGATTGGTTTGAAATAATCATATACAGGGTGGCCCGCTTCATGTGTCGAGAATGGGAGGAGCTTGAAATGCGCTTCGAGCCTTAGTAAAATTAGGTGGGTCGATAGTCGATTGACGGAATCAAACGATAGAAAACGAGTTTCAGAAATCTAGTGATTTATTCACGCTGCTTCGGAGCAGCGATTAGATATTTTACAATACTACCTCAATTCACAATCAGCTTATATCGTAATTAGACAATTCTTTTTCTCCCTTTTTTTCCCTTTTCAATAAATATAATCGAATCAAATTTCAACGAATCAATATGCAACATCAACGTTTTGAATATCCTTTTTTTTCTTTGTTTTTGTAGAATAACAATATTATTCGGTGCGATTATATTGTGCCAAAAAAAATACACCTGACCTTTTCTCTCGATCTATATTTCTTAGCTCTCAATTTATCACTGCGTCCGATCCACCGGACAAATGAAGTTTAGATATGATAATAAATTCATATATTATCATACAAATATGTATTACAAAGAAATGATTGAATACATGCTAAAAAAAATGTACAGGATGGCGCATTTTACGTGTCGAGAATGGGCGGGGCTTCAAGCGACGTCACTTTGGCCCCTCCCATTCTCGATACATGAAATAGGCCACCCCGTATAATTCTATGTTTGTTACATGAATGATTCTAGCTTATGAATCCAATGAATCAATTATGTTGACAACAACTTATGTTTCATCTTTTTTCATCGTTATACATTATTACCTTGTTCTCGATTGTTTAGAAAGTTTGCAGTGTTATATTGTAAATCTGAGCTGAAATTAAGCTGCCTGCATGCAGTGATTTTGGATGATATACAGGGTGAATTCCAAATGATTCTGAAAGTTTTAACACTCTGAAGTTGGATGAAATCGAGAAGCGAGCTTTCAGACTGTTCTGGACGAATCTAAACTGGCTGAAAGCTTGTTTCTCGATTCTAGCCGACTTCAGAGTGTTCGGTCGTTAGGAATTCACCCTGTATATCATGAAGCTATAGATTTTTTTCAGATATTTTTATTGTGAAGATGCGTTACGTCAAGTTTCAGACTCAGGATCGAAGCAACAAATTTCATGCTCGATGTGGTGAAAATCAGGTAGAACGTATGAAATCGATGATTGAATGCATAATTGACGTGATAAATATTGAGTGGAGATATAATCAAAGCATGATCAACCCATCTGTACCTTCCCCGTTAAGTTTAGAATGATAATCTCTTAATCGAGTAAGCGCAGGTTCCGCAGTTAGTCTGCTTTTACCTTCTATAACTGAAAGTTCTACACCGCGCGTCTAATAATTCCGGTACACGAAATGAGTTTCCTTCGTTTGAATAGAGTAATCGGTCCTCTAGCGTCTGGAAGAAGAAGACTTTGTCCACTTCAGGAGTTCGGAAACTGTTATAAATTTAGCTCACATATTCCACAAAGTAATGATACCTCTTCCGCCGTAGAGTTGGCTTATTCCTTTTACGAACCGACCAAAAAACTGGACGATGAGTCTTCGAAAAAAGCGCCGATTGTACTCCTCCACGGCCTACTTCGTTCGAAGCAGGACTGGAATCCGTTGGCGAAATCATTGAGCCAGAAAACCAATCGCAAGGTAATTATGTATTGTCGTCAATGCCTTACCAACCCGATTCAACGATATTAGCATTAGCATCGAAGATACTTCCGTTTCCGGGGTCAAAGTGCACCACTGGTTTGGTATAGGGGTACGGAAAGCGTTTAGCTGAAGTTAACAATAATGACGTCCCAACTTTACGTTACGTAATCTTCGCCACTTTAATAATTACTATTCCGAAAAGAAGGTGAACTCGGTGCCAGTCTACAAAATATTGTAGATGCTCGAATATAGGAGCCTGAAACTGCTTCCAAAGTCTGAAAACCATTATTTGACGTCTAGGTGATATCGCCGGACCTGAGGAATCACGGTGAAAGCGGTTACTCTCCGGAAATGTCTTACGCAGACATGGGGAGAGACGTGGATCGCCTTTTGACCGATCTTGGAATAGATAAGGCGGTTTTGATCGGACACAGCCTGGGTGGTAGAGTAGCGATGTACTTGGCTCTGACTCGTCCAGAATTGGTTGAAAGGTTGATATCCGTCGATATCGCGCCGTACAGAAACAGCAGCCTGATGAAAATCCTGCTGCATTTCGGAAGATCGCTCAAGACCTTCCGGTTTGAGGAACATGTCTCGTTGTCGGAAGCTCGAATAGCCGCTGATCGCCGATTATCGGATATCGTCGCGTGGGGAGAAATGCGTCAGGTGCGTTGCTCTGTTGCACATGCCTGCATTGAGAAAAAGACGCGGGATAACGCGTGTCTCTTATTTTTCTGAATTTTACAGTACTTGGTGGAAAATGTTGTCGAGTCTCTCACCGAGTCAGGAAAGTACCAATGGTGCCCGAAACTCTTGGTTATAATGGAAAATTGCGAAGCCATCAGCAATTTTCCCAATTTTGGCGATCGGTCCGCATTTGCGGGACCGTCTCTTTTCGTAGGCGGTACACAAGGCGACAGCATCATTCCCGAGGACCATGAAAAGATCAAAGAATTATTTCCAGCGGCTCTGTTTCGGTTCATCGACGCAGGCCACTGGATCTACAAGGAAAAGCCTCAAGAGTTCCTCGATATCGTTGTCTCGTTTGTTAAGATGGAATAGATGCTAATAAATCATATAGTATGATCATATAGTCATATAGCATGGTAATAGTTCATGGTGACTTGTGACATTTTTATTATGTCCAACGTGTACGATGAAGTCGCCAGAATTTATACATACAGGGTGAGTTATCTCCGGCTCCGAACGAGGGAGGGGCTTATTAGTATGGACGGCATATGCCGATATTGATAAGCCCCTCCCTCATTCGGACCCGGAGAAAACTCAGTCTGTATATATACACAATAACAATCTCTCTATATCTGTCTATATATGTATATAATAAAGTTTTAACGTTGATTCGGCTGTTGTTTAACTGTCGGATAAGAAAATTTTCCCAGTTTATCAGAAACTATGAGTATTGCATAATTTCAAGAACTGATGAAGTAATACTCACAATATACCTATAAGAATAGATGCAATGAGGATGAAAATCCAATGCGGTTTTATCATTTATAGAAGATGGTTTGTGCGAGTGTGGGGAGGATCCCGAGACGGTAGAGCATTTGCTCTGGTTCTGCTCGATAGGAGATATCGAGCAAATAGAGGTCCTCTGGTAAATTATCTGGAGAGCAGAGGTATAGATTTTGATTCACCTGTGGACAGGTTGGCGATCCAGGGGGACGAGCCGAGTTGTCACCTTTTTTTATAGTTAATAGGATTCTAATGTAAACAGAGCAGGTAGAAATAACGAAAAAAAAAGCAAAAGGATCAATAATAAGTTGAATAATATAGAGCCGAGTTGTCTCCTTTTTTATAGCTGATAGGATTCTAATATAAGCAGAGCAGGTAGAAATAACGAAAAAAAATCAAAAGGATCAATAATAAGCTGAATAACATCGAGCCGAGTTGTCTCCTTTTTTATAGTTAATAGGATTCTAATATAAGCAGAGCAGGTAGAAATACGGAAAAAAATGGATGAAGTCTATCATTACCAAAAAAGGTAAACCAATTAGAATATGAACATTACACAGAGACAAGTTTCACTTACTTCTCGTGAGAGAAGCATCGCTTGCAAGGAACATTTAAACACCAAGACAACTTACAAAGCTCTCATTGAGAACGGAAGTATAAATACCGGCTACAAAACACACACCATCTAAATCTAGTGCGATCACAGACCTGGGGAATTTTTCCAAGACCTCGCTGCTTCACAGGAGAATCCGGTGTCGTATAGGCGGGAGTTATTCGAGCAATCTGATACCCGATTCTTGGAACAATCCCTCCCCCCGTTTTGTAGTTTATATTTTTGATAGGGCCCCAAGAAAAAAATTGGGGAATAAGAACACCGTCATCCTTGGAAAAGCCCTCCGGGAACGAAACATGAAGATCAGGAGTATAAATAGTGCAGGTTCGGAAAAAATAGTCTTGCAATTTGAAACCGGCGAGCTTGCAAATAAATTTGTAGACGAAGGAATTAACCGTTTCAACAAAAACTGGATTGCACTCATCCCGAGTTCATGTATTCACTCTGTTGGGTTGATACACCGGATGCCGATTTCTTTCAACGAAGAGGACATTTGGACAAGAATTGACGAGGTTTCAAAAAAAGTCTAATCTAGAATTGAATGTATGAATAAAAAGCAAGTCTACGAAGATGAGGGCAGAGAAGTAATTGAATTTGAAAATTCCGGCTCAGTTAAGATTTTCGCTCCAAGCAAGATCAACAATCCCCGCCAAAGGACAACCAGATACCTTACACATCGCAAGTCCCCACCTTTGAAAGCCTGTGCGTCGGACTACAACTAAGTTCGTGGATCAATGTAAATCACTTCCAAGTGTGGGTGGATCGCGTTTTTGATCAGAACCGTGTGGGTACCTCCGGACTTTCCGGGAGATTCAGAGCCTTAGCTGCAGTCCATTTCTCACATATCACAGTGTATTCAATAAGAGACCGAGGGTTGCGGGGACGGACCATCAAAACATCAACAACAAGTAAATCCACTCATCCTACTAAATTTTCACAGTATTACTAACACTTGTAATAGAGATTAAGTTCGACACTGGAAATGATAGAATAATCAGATAATCTCAGACTTAGACTGAATTTCTTTTTAATGGCTTAGCAAATAAAAGTAAGTCCACTTCTTCTCTCGGCATGAAGCAAATGACTTTGCAGTAGTCAATGGGATTAACAGAGTAAATGGGAATTGGATTGCATTGGTCCCAAATGTATGCGTTTTCACATGCATTATATGTAAGTTCAACTTGGACATGGTTGAGCTTAGAGGAAGGTGAGGAAGTTCAATTCTCTGATCAAGCAGCTGGTACTCCGATACAAGAGATCTCTGAAGCATCGGCCTCGGCAAGTTTGGAAAATGAAATCTCGTCAGCCGAGATTAATCGTGAAAAAACCCTTGCAACTCAGGATATTTTAGATGAGATCAAGGTGAGAATTGAAAGTAGCTATGGTAATATATGACTCGGATATAGCTAAGGCGTTCAGGCATGTATAAGTTGAAACACGTGTGGATATAATGGAGAAGACAGCTATGTCAGATACTTTGATTAGATCTGACGACGACTCAAATAATATTTAAATCTGCCGCCCCAGGCCAAGCGGCCTTGTCCGGTGGACAAGATTAGCATTGGCGCGCTATTACGTAAATACATAGTATTATATTGAGTTTATTAGCTGAGAATTAGTAAAACTATAAAAGTTTCAAAATGGAGATAATTACCTGGAATGTAAATAAAAGGCGGTAAAGAATACATGAAATTAGAAACCTTCTCAAGGTCTGCGACATTATTTTCTTATCGGAAACTCGACTCTCTAGTGGATCCAAATATTTTCCATCATTTAAGAACTTTAACTTTATTCGGAAAGATAGAGTACAAAATAACGGTGGAGGTGGATTATTAACTTGAATTCACAAGAATATTCCTTATGCATTGATTAATTTGAGACAGATACCGGTGGATGCAGAAATTTTGGGGATTAAGTTTGAATATTGTAATGTTTGGTTTCACTTATTCAGCTTATACAATCCACCCCAAGCCAAGGTTAGTAAACATGATCTATTGAATTTGGATAAAATGAGCTAGCTTCCATGGCCTGAAAGCCATCTTCAGACTATTCCACCATACCTATATGTATAATAATCATAAATCCTGTGCGACCTTTGTCCTCACTCATACACACGCGCATGCACTGTATAGACACATACATCGCGTAACAATAGATTCTCAGGCATGATACAACGATGATACAACGATGATTATTTCATTTTCATGGAATTTCGTATAAGTATTCAAACATCGAGTTCTCATGGAATAATTTATCGATAGTTTCCTCGGCATCCCCAGTCTCTGAATTCTCCAAAGATTTGCATTACACTCGATATGAAATTGAATGCCTTTTTTCATTCGGATAATCATAGGATCCGGGGAATACCCGAAAAAACGGGTCTACGGATGCTGAAAATTCGGTGAATGCGCACGCATCTGTGTTTCGACCTCGACTATAGCGCGAGAGAAAACCAAACCTAACCTAACTTAACAAAACACTGTCCCTAACCCTAAGGCCTAACCTAACCTTCACCGAACCGTAACCTAAATTTACTATTTTGACGCGTCTATTTGTATTTATTTTTTCTCTCGATGTACAGGATAAGATGACAAATTTTGTCGGTAATAATATAAAAAATTAGTCAATAGCAATAAAATAAAAAATAAAAAATCTTTTATAACACTGCCAAAGTAATAAAAAACGAAAAAATTGCAAAATGATTCACATCGGCTTGCGCTCTTACGCTCTGACAAAATACACGACAGAAAAGAGGTTAAAGAGTCTCTATCTTCTATCCAGCAGGGCAAAACTCCTGTGTCAAATTCGTCGCGAGTTGAACAACAGCTTCACACAGTATGAGTACAAAATCCCGCTATACCCGTCGCTCGCTTATTCCCAGTCACTCACGTCTTCTTCATCGATCTTAGCTCCTCGCCTGTCAAGCTGGCCTACGCCTCCTACGAATCGGCTGTCGGGAAGTCGTCCCAAAAGGAAGAAGCCGCTCCAGTGATCATTATCCACGGACTTTTCGGCTCAAAGAACAATTGGAACTCTCTGTCCAAGGCGATCCACCAGAGGACCGGTCGGAAGGTGAATACTCCGGGTGTCCCCGTCCCTTGATACATGAAATTCGTTTTAGGTAATCGCAGTAGATGCCAGAAACCACGGGGATTCCCCTCATGCTCAGGAATCGTCTTACGCAGACATGGTCGAGGACGTTACTCTCCTGGTCAAAGACCTCCGCATACCGCGGGCTGTCATGGTCGGCCACAGCATGGGGGCGAGGGTAATGATGTACCTGGCCCTTGAGAGACCGGACCTGGTTGATAAGTTGGTGTCGGTGGACATGTCGCCGGTCACGAGCAGCCCGAGCTTGATTTCGATGATATCTTTCTTTGAGGCAATGAGGAACGTGACTGTTGAGGAAAACGTGTCGCTTTCAAAGGCGAGGAAGATGACGGACCAGCAGTTATCGGCGTCTATTAGCTCGCCCGCGGTCCGGCAGGTAGAATTTCGCAATCGGGATTCTCTGGGTCGATTCATTACCGGTTTTTCTTGCGCAGTTTTTACTGACTAACTTGGTCGAAGCCGAGCCCGGGAAGTACAAGTGGAGGGTGAACTTGCCGGTACTCGAAAAGAACTTTATATCAAATATTGCAAAGTTTCCTACGACTGGAAAGAGCTTTGAAGGACCCACGTTGTTCATCGGAGGAGCTAAAAGCGACTACATAGGAACCGACGATCACAGCAAGATCAGGGCGCAGTTCCCCAGGGCTAGAATAGAATACATACCCGGTGCTGGTCACTGGGTTCATTCGGAGAAACCCAAAGAGTTCCTAGATCTGATCACTTCGTTCATCAACGAGACTGAATAGCCTTAGTAAAATTAGGTGGGTTGATAGTCGATTGACGGAATCAAACGATAGAAAACGAGTTTCAGAAATCTAGTGATTTATTCACGCTGCTGCGGAGCAGCGATTAAATATTTTACAATACTACCTCAATTCACAATCAGCCTATATCGTAATTAGACAATTCTTTTTCTTCCTTTTTTTCCCTTTTCAATAAATATAATCGAATCAAATTTCAACGAATCAATATGCAACATCAACGTTTTAAATATCCTTTTTTTTCTTTGTTTTTGTAGAATAACAATATTATTCGGTGCGATTATATTGTGCCAAAAAAAATACACCTGACCTTTTCTCTCGATCTATATTTCTTATCTCTCAATTTATCACTGCGTCCGATCCACCGGACAAATGAAGTTTAGATATGATAATAAATTCATATATTATCATACAAATATGTATTACAAAGAAATGATTGAATAGATGCTAAAAAAAATGTACAGGATGGCGCATTTTACGTGTCGAGAATGGGCGGGGCTTAAAGCGACTTCACTTTGGCCCCTCCCATTCTCGACACATGAAATGCGCCTCCCTGTATATTTTTTCCGCATATATGCAATAATTTCTTTGTAAAATGATATTCTGTCTTTCATGCCCTCATGCTGATGAAATATTACGCAGAATGTTCATATCTGGCTATATCTGATTGTATCGGGTCATTTATTTCTGCTATAATTCAATATTATCACGTATTATCACATCGAAACTTTGTTTCTCGGTCTTTGCTCCGATGATTTGGGTGTAACATCATTTGTGCAACGACAGTAAAAAAATGTCGTAATATAAAAAGATATCAAAGCTCTCCCAGAAGATTAGCAACAGTGGCTGTCTGAAAAAGAGCGGCTATCGAAGCTAGCGCTTTAAATAATTTCGTATTGTTTTCAGGGTGTCTGCTCTGAGCAGCGGCGACCAACCGACACGTTGCTCACTCTTCCGGTAATTGTGGTATAGTATAGCGTGGAATTCAAAAGAGTGCATCCGACCATCGGATTATTAGAATAATTCGTAACCAAGTCCGCCGTCGTAAGCGTAATCCGCCTTGTTGTGCATCACGAGTCTGTCGTCGACGAAGTAAAACGAATCCGAACGTGTTTCAAACGGGTTTGCTATCATCTCGGACACTGCGGAAGAGAATAAAAAAATATCAGCGCAATTTTGCGGTGATTTATTAGTCAATTTGTATAAATAGTAACTTATTATCCAATCATGTATATTAATTGAGATGTATATAGGCCTACACGAACGAAAAAATTGTGGATGATGATTATTCATGACTTCATGAACTGTAAAATCCAATAAATGTGAAATAGAATGACGAATTATTCAGTTTTATTACTCAGAGTATCTGTGAAAAGTATTTTTTGCTAATGGCTGGGGATTATTTTCTGAATACTTCTTACAGTTGCCTTGATTTTCAACTTCTCGTTTCTCTGTTTTCAATGTCAGCCCAAGTTTTCGGTACTTTCCGAATTATTTTAATAGAAATATCATTTAAAAAATACAATAAAATTACGATATCTTGAGAACAGATCAACGGATTTGAATGAAATTTGGTACCACATGGTTTTTCGGCTCGCTGATCACGAATCTGAGGTCAGATTTGCGAAATAAAAAATGGCGAATCCAATTTGCTGGGAAGTGAACTGAAAACATTCTGAATATTGCATAAAAATTGTTCAAACTAGCTGAAAACAAAATAAATAACAATTTTCCATTTAAATTATATTCATCGATATAAGTTGTTACCAAGTTCCGGAGGGAGTGCGGGAAACTCGTAGATATGTTCGCACGTATTCTTGCTGTTAGGGATACAGAATCCGAACTCAAAGTCGAATGTCTTCAGCAGCTTGTCTCTGAAGAAGTGTCGTTCTATCATCCTGAATTTATTAACAGGTCTAGACCCGACCATAAATTCTACCGTAGCGCCGACTGTCTTGAGCTTCAAAAACTGCGGGGTAAATTGATATCGAACGAATCGTCCCGTGTTGGGATCACAGCCAACGGCCTCTTCCGGCTCCGCCTCAGCGTCTGCATTGTTACTCTCGCATTCTGAGCACAAACGACGAGAAAATAACGTCACAAAAAATTGATCGCATCTAAAAATAAGATGAAATCTCACCTGTGGCAGGGGGTTTAGCAATCTCGAATAAAACGGTTCCGCTTTCTAAATCGCGTATCTGGAACCTGGTGAAGTCGATATCGTAGACGTTTGCTTCCGGGGAGCATAAGTACTCTGAAAGTTGGCGGACCAATGTTTATGGTATATAAAAACAGATGTTAACAACCCGTTGTGCACTTAGATAAAGAAACTTACTGTCAGTAATCGCAGGCATGTGTAGGACCATTTCTGGGGTGACAGGCTCGCTGTCAAAACCAGCGTTTCCATTGTTTTCGTTAATTATTGTTGGAGTGACTTGCACATTGGCCCCATTAGTTTTGTTCCTGCTCACTAGACTCATGGTTGTGACGCGTTATTGACTTTCAGTTTTTACTCTTTTTTTTTCTCTCGTTATTTTATTTATTTTCTAACAATAGGTCAATATTATTAAACAAATTGTTTTGTTTTTTCTATAACCAACAATATAATCAACAGTTGTCAATCGTACCGAACGTCTGTTTTGATCGCGTTTTGTTATACAAAGGAATTTAACACACTCTATCTAGACAAAATAATAACTACTCGGCTTGACGTTCGGCGGAATTGATTTTGACGTTTCTTTCTTTGCGATGTATTATTTCTCGCGTTCATTCGTGTTGAATGAATAGCAAACTTTCAAATGACAAAAATCCCCGGATAAAAAAACAGTGACGTCAGTTTTTAAAGACCAAAAATTCCCTAGCCACGCTTGTGGATGGATTACAGAACGCTAAGTCCCTAGATTCCTAAGAAACACCAGTGACGCCAACTTTAAGGTGAAACGCAAGCTGATTTACACTTGGAATATTCAAAACTTATTTGAGCAGCCAAAACACATTCGATTGATGTGAAATTGATATCAGTGACGTAGAAAAACTGAATGAAGGGCCTGAGAGTCTTGGATTTACGAAAATCCAAAGACATAATTAGAATTTTGTGTAACAATATTGTTCTGTAACCCAAGGAAGTGCTGCCCCTCGTGGAGAGAGGCGGCACTTGCTTGGATTACAGAACAATATTATTGTTAAATAACTGTAATTACGTCTCGATTTTCGCAAATCCAAGACTCTTAGGCCCTTCATTCAGTTTTTCTACGTCACTGATATCAATTTCACATCAATCGAATGTGTTTTGTCTGCTCAAACGGGTTTTGAAAATTCCAAGTGTATAAAGTCGCAGCTTGTGTTTCACTATAAGGGACCTAAAATTCTCCAGGCTTATTTTTTGCCCAATTCAAGGAACAATTATTTACAAATTACGTATAATTTGGTTCGGTTTGACGTTCGGCAGAATTTATTTGGACGTTTCTTTCTGTTCGATGTATTATTTCTCGCGTTTGTTCACGCGTTCAATGAATAGCAAACTTTCAAATGACAAAAATCCCCGGTTAAAAAAAACTGTGACGTCAGTTTTCAAAGACCAAAAATTCCCTCGACACGTCTGTAGATGGATTACAGAACGATGATTCCCTAGATTCCTAAGAAACACCAGTGACGCCAACCTTAAGGGACTAAAATTCTCTAGGCGTATTTTTTTTACCAATTCAACAAACAATTATTCAACAATTAAGTACGTATAATTATTAGAATTTTATCTTCATATCAAAAAATAACTGAAAAAACGACCAGTAAGCGTTCAGTAATTTTTTCCGTCATAGTTTTCTTTGAAAATTGACAATTTTCCGGCAAACTTCCCAAAGCTCTATTTTAGAACGATAATACAGGGTGAATCCTTGACGACGATACAGTCTGAAGTTGGCTAGAATCGAGAAATGAGCTTTCGAGACAGTCGAATTGGTTCTGAAATGCCAGTGTGAAATGCTGAAAGATGTTTTTTTTCCGACTTTAGTCAACTTCAGACTGTATCATCGTCAAGAATTCACCCTGTATATCGTATCTAAGCGATATTATGATTGATGTATTTTTCTTTTTCTGTTTTTTTTTTTTTTTAATCCAAGATTCGATTACACGATAATATTGTTGATTTTATTGGGATTAAGGAATTAAATGAACTTTATATGTTATTATGAAATATAAAGTATAGATTTATTATTCGAATCTTTATTAACATTAATATTACAAACTAATAACGTAGGGTACGTAAATATATCTTTTAACGAACATGCAACTGCATTATAGATGCAGTCTTAAAATACTGTATATCTATAGTGTTAAAAAAAAACAAATCTGTTCTTATTTTTGAGTTTTTTTTTTGTTTCTTTTTTTTTTTTGTTCGAACATAACATATGAACTCAAGAAAAAATGTATACATTTTACATATCTATATGGATACTCGTTAATTTAAAAAAAAATATATATATATTTATAACGATGAACTTCTCATTTTTATTTTTTTTTTCTCATTAAAAATCGTCGATTAACATTTCTTGATTATTATTATTGTTATTATCATTTCTGTACCTTCGAATCTCAATGAATTATTGAAAATAATCAATAATTTGAAAATAGAAGTTTTCTTTTGTTTATTTTATCATTATATTTCTCTTCTTTTATCCACGCAAAGTCATTAGAGGGGATTAATAAAAATAAATATGTATATATATATATATATAAAGATGATTTTTTTCCTTGTAGAAGTAACAAAGGAAATCCCTCTAAATTTTACACACGAAAATAAAAACTATACGATATTTTCATTATCTATTCAAACACTGATGTATTATGAATATAATTTAATACGAGTTGAGACAGGAAAAAAAAAATTAGAAATGTCTCATCGATTTTATTATTCTTTTCTATCAAATTGTGCGAAATCCACATTTTACCGACACCCAATCTGAGCATTGATGTATAATTTCGAGTAAAAACTCATCAATTATCTTCTCAAAAGCGAAAATTAATCTTCTGCAATTTTTCACCCTTTTCTCAATCAATCGTTCACAGTATCGATGCTTATAAGTCTATAAAGAAATATTCTTACTAAAAATTGCGGCAGTAAAAAGTGAAAACGAAAAAAACAATCGATTTTCTCCTCCCCGATACACTTTTCTCTGAGGAACTGCTAATTAAATATATACATCCGTTGATTATTCATCGTCAACGTGCAAAGAGAATGATAATTCAATTTCAAAGACTCCAAAGGAATAATTAGAAAAAACAAAGGTGTAACGGTGTCATAATTATTCATATAATCTTTTTTTTTTCGCAGGTCAATTTAATTCTATTCTTTTGTAATCTTGTTATCTTGTCCTTTGTGCGAATTATCAAACTATAACACCAACTAGCTTATATTACTTATTAAATCCTAGATACATCTATCCAATAATTTTACTCTGTCGATTCAATATAACTTAGTAAAATTGACTGTGTGAAATAATAAAAACAAAAGCTTCTAATGAAAATGGCGAAAACGATTAAAGAAAAAAAAAAAAAAATACATATAAGCCACAGCCTGAAATGTTATGTGATACGCGTTATTATTATTATTATTATTATTATTATTGTCTTCTTAATAAATTGATTGATAAAAGGCATCGTTATCGTTATTAGTACATCGATTTTTCTTTTCTCTTTCTCTTTCTCTCTAAAAAAAGCCTTTTTGTAATAAAATATTACAATGTAATAAAAGAAAGTAAAATATAATTAAAATCGATGATAAGTATAAGATAATAGTGTATAAAGCTGTATAGAAGCTTGAATATAATAGGGTATTTAAAAGGCAACGTTAATTAACGATCTAAAAAGGCACATGACGATAAATGTACAGAAAACAATTTGTCGAAAACCACCAACCGCCTGAAAATTCGTGGTCGCGATAATTCTCGGGCCTAAAGCTCTTCGAAGAATGCTACTCGAGCTTTTGTAGAACCGGATTTGACCTTTTTTAACGTGCTATACTTATTTTCCCCGAGTCTGACTTGTTCCTCGTGCAACTGATCGAGTTCGCACTGTTTCTCGCCGACCTTCATCACCTCGATCTCAGATCTTAATTCTCTCAACTGTTCCTGAAGGTGTTTACTCTTCTCCCAATAATCTACCCTCTCCTTTTCTATCTCAAGAGACAATTGATCCACGTCTCCATCGGCGATTAGATCGTACGAGGTCAGGTCAGCCGTGAGCGGTTCCGAATCCAGCTGCAGAGTCTGAAGATCGGCCTGCAGTTCGGACGGCAGAACTTGAGTCGACGGGAATAAATTCGGCACCGGCTAAAAAGAGATAAGAGAGATAATCAGTTCGGGAATTCGGTTCCAGGTCTTTGTCGACCACGAACGTACGGTTATCGAAGCCGTGTACGCGTTTCGGCTCAGAAAATCGAGCAGTTTCTCTTTGGCCTCTTTCTCAGCTATCCGAGCCCTCAGAAGCTCGTCCTTAAGTTTCTCAGCCTCCGCAGCTCGCCGTTCAGACTCCTGAACAAGCCTCTCGGTCAGGAGCTCAGCCTCCCTGGTTTTTCTCTCGAGGTGAACCTTCTCCTCTTCCGTCTTCATGTTGTTCAGTCGAATTCGAGTTATTTCTTGCTCAGCTTCGGACGCCTTCTGGCTCAACAGCATCGCCTCTTCTTCCGCGACTCGACTCTTCTCTGCCAGGAGATCCGCGGTTTCTTCGGATCGTCTCTGCAATGATAAGCGCAGTGTTTGTCACAGATAAACTTTTGCGGGATCGATTTTTAGACGAATCCGCACCAGAGCTTCGTTGGCGAGTCTAATTTCCTCCTGATACTGAAGAAGCCTATGTTCCATGGCCGCTTTTTCCCGCTCGGCAGCCTCTCTGAGCTGTTTTTCACGGGCTAATTTGTTCCTTTCGATTTGTCTCCTGGATAGAGAAGAAAGTTATTTGACGTGTTTGTTAATTATTTTCGGAATAATTAACGAACGAACAACACAATGTACCAATTGCGTTAGGAGGATAGCTGCTGTTATGAGAATATCGAAAACACAGTACATAGTCAGGCGTTAATTGGATAGTTAGAAGCGACTCTGAGACAAAGTCAGGGTGAATTACCTCGACTTTTCCTCCTTCGCCTGAGCCTTCATCTGCTGAACCTCCATCGAGTCCGGTTTCCGCCTTCTCATGAACAGATCGTGGTTTCCGATACACAAGTCCAATATCTTAACAAATAAAAAGCGTGCGGCTTTTTCACTAAAATTTTCGTCGAACCCTATAGCTACCAATCCCTTCACCCACGTGCCAACATGTGACTGTTTTTTTACCAGTTTATTCATCCGAACTTTCTGCGAAAAGAAGACAAAGTTCGGGGAAGATTTCTCCACCGGTTTAATAACGAATTTCTTGTCGTCAAAACTTATATGACGAATCTCTGACCACGTGAACGTCGTCTTTGGGGCTAATTTATTCTCCTTCTCGTATATGTTCAGACCCAGTGCCGTTACTCCGAGCCACAAATCGGTTTCCTTTTTGTTCTGTACCGGGAACAAATGCACGAATTAATTTTATCTCCTTTCGATTTTCGTCCTCGTAAAATCCAGTAAATATACACTCACGCTGATCGGGAAATAGTTCACCCCGTACATGTCGAGGTCCTGCGCTATCTTCAGATATTCCATCTCCGCCTCGTCCCTGGACATTCCTCTGTGATCGGCGTACCAAATCTTTATCCTGTCCTCCCACATCTCTGGCGTCATTTGATACTGGTCTATCACCCTTTGCGGCAGCAGATCTTCGCTCGCCAGCATTCCCGGACGGTACGAGACCTCGTCGTAGTCTCCGTACTGGAGTAACGGAGAAAATAATTGATCAGACCGCACGTATTTCGTTATCTGGCAATTTCGAGACCCGGGTCTTCGTTATAGCTGCAATTATATACCTTTGCTTGTACCGCGTACGAAGCTAGAAGCACGGAGGCCTCGGGTGGGCAGTAAATGTCCATGGAAAGAATGGCTTGCTTCACTTGTAAGAAGAACAAATGCTGCGTAACTTCCTGCACTAGCTCCTCCGCCACATCTTCCGGATAGAATTTAGCCAGGAACATGAACGGCGTCGTAGGCTGCTGAGATATTCCCTGGTCCTGGACTACGTAACAAATACGTTATATTCCACAACGAATGAACGAATCGATGAAAAATTAATGTTTACAAATCAACAAATGAATAAAAGAACCTTTCTTGTCCAATTTGAGCCAGGAAATAAACCCCTTGGCATCTTCGTACTGCAGTCCGAAGTACCACGTCTCTCTTAAACCGATGGTCCGGCATACTAGATCGAAAAGATCCCTTCCAGTCGCTCGCCACTATTGAGTTTGATGAATAGAACAGTCAAAATAAACGAAGTTGACGAAAAGTGTTATTTAACATGAAATAACTTTTTTCTATTTTTGTATTTTAGGTTAGAATCGTTTTTTGTTCGGTCTGTGTGTGTTTGCATTGTTTTTACGGGTTGCTGCATGTGTTCGGTGTAAAGGTATAATATGATCGAAAACTAACCTCCAAATTGAACTCTAGTTCAGCGTCCAAAGTGCATACTTTTACGGGGAACGATTTGCCAGATTTTTTCCTACGAAACGGTGGCATTTTATCCTTCATTTTATTATTAATATCACATTACGATGATGTTCGCTGTTACGATTTCTATAATTTTACATCGTTATTTCGATTTATTTATTATTATTATTATTATTCACACTCCGCATTATCAATAAAGATCGCGATCGTGTGCGACTCGTCTATGTTTCTTCTTTAAACCGAAAATAACGATCGTTAAAATTGGCGTACACACGATATAGAGAGACGATTCTCAAACAAGGCACTAGCCACTAGTCAACAGAACACTCAACACCCCGTGAATTCCTCTCCTCGTTGCTACTACTTTCTTTTTTTCTTCTTTATTACTGCCTACTAGAAACTAGCCCTTTTTTACATTACGATGATCGTAGTACCAAACATAACAATAGCGAAGAAAACGTCGCGACATCTGTAGTCGAAAAATGAGACTAAACTCGGAATTTATAACCTCAAAATGACGTGATTATTGCTTTATACTAGTGCTATTGACAACGACGAACGGTTTCAAGATATACACATATACAGAAAAAATAATTGAAAATTGACGATCTAACGGCATGGCAGAGGCGGGGGCGTATCTGACAGGCACGGTTCACGCCAAGCCTTCCATATTCGAAATTGTGGCTCAGGAGTCTCTTGCATCTACCGTTGAGCCTGCCTTCAAAAAGATCGTATCGGTAAGCCGATTTTCGATTTTTTTCTTCTTTTCTTCTTTCTTTTATATAGTTTATTATCGCGAGATGTAAACAATAGGAAGAAGTCTTATACATATTCCTCGAATTCAATTTTCCGAATTTTTATTTTTCAATCAAAATTTGTCCCTTGTCAATTCTCTAATCTGAAGTATTAATAACGACATGATAACGCGGGTGTCGAATAATATTTTTGGGTCATGCAATTCCGAACAAATGTATGCAAAAATATTTCAGGTTCACCCTAAATAGAAGTAATTTCGTAGAAATCATGCCATTTTTTAATTTTTCGAATGTCTTTTGCCCCCGCCCCCCCCAAATTGGATCCAATATTTCGAATTTCCCGAATATGACTTCGGATTCGTGATCAGTGACCCAAAAACCACGTGGTACCAAATTTCATTCAAATTCGTTGATCCAAATATCGTAATTTTAATTGTATTTTTCCGAGGGGTTAACCACTCTTGAAGTCCGGTGTACAACAGTGTGTGAAGTCCCAGAAGTCCCGTGAAGTCCTTGAAGTCCCGTGAAGTCCTTGAAGTCCCATGAAGTCCCGTGAAGTCCCATGAAGTCCCGTGAAGTCCCTTGAAGTCCCTTGAAGTCCCGTGAAGTCCCGTGAAGTCCCATGAAGTCCTTGAAGTCCCTGAAGTCCCGTGAAGTCCCTGAAGTCCCATGAAGTCCCATGAAGTCCCTTGAAGTCCCGTGAAGTCCCTGAAGTCCCATGAAGTCCCATGAAGTCCCTTGAAGTCCCGTGAAGTCCCTTGAAGTCCCGTGAAGTCCCGTGAAGTCCCGTGAAGTCCCATGAAGTCCTTGAAGTCCCTGAAGTCCCGTGAAGTCCCATGAAGTCCTTGAAGTCCCTGAAGTCCCGTGAAGTCCCTGAAGTCCCATGAAGTCCCGTGAAGTCCCTTGAAGTCCCTTGAAGTCCCGTGAAGTCCCGTGAAGTCCCTGAAGTCCCGTGAAGTCCCTTGAAGTCCCGTGAAGTCCCGTGAAGTCCCATGAAGTCTTTGAAGTCCCTGAAGTCCCGTGAAGTCCCTGAAGTCCCATGAAGTCCCGTGAAGTCCCTTGAAGTCCCTGGAAGTCCCTTGAAGTCCCGTGAAGTCCCGTGAAGTCCGTGAAGTCCCATGAAGTCTTTGAAGTCCCTGAAGTCCCATGAAGTCCCATGAAGTCCCGTGAAATCCCATGAAGTCCCATGAAGTCCCATGAAGTCCCTTGAAGTCCCATGAAGTCCCGTGAAGTCCCTGAAGTCCCGTGAAGTCTTTGAAGTCTGGTGTACGCCATTTTTCGGAGTGGTTCACCCTCGTATTTTTTAGAATTCTGTGATTAAAATAATTTGAAAAGTACTGAACCGATCTCTGCCAAAATCTAATCGGTTCAAATTTTGGGAAAACCGCGTTGTTTGGGCCCAATTTGGGCAAAATCCGCGTTCTCGTTTTCGAGATATCGATCCGACAAAAATTTGATCATATCATTGATTCGCCTCCTTTTTCCTCCCACGATAAAAACAGAGAATCAGGAAGTTAAAAATCTAATTTATAGATAGTAAAATTGATATTATTGAAGAATTTTTCAGTATCTGGTTTTGGCGAATCCCCGACGATATGGGTTCCTCGAAAGCTGGCTGGACGAGGGGTACCTCCTCTTCAACGCGCTCTTGCAGTACCACTACATAAAGAAATACTGTGAGCGTTGCGACATTTATCGCTAAAAATCAACTCTCTGACGCTCCATTACGTTTCAGCCGCTTCGTTTTCGGAGACATTCTACGGGCTAAAGAGAGTTTCCAAAGGCGGAAGGCTCTCGACGAAGGAGGAAAGGCTCTCGCTTTTCGTGCTAGTTGTTTTTCCGCACGTTAGAAACAAGCTGCTCAAACTCTCGGAGAAGTACAGGCTCGACCACGCCGACGGTAGAGTCCCTGAAAAGGTGCGTTGAGGAAGAAACGATAGACTCGATACATTGCCTCGTCCTGCGAATACTTTCAGAAATGGGAGAAGGCACTCCAGCGACTGGTCGTCAACGGCTACGCGGCGTTCCACGTCGTTTACGAATCTCTGATATTGTACCGTTTCCTAATCTACATGGCCGGATTGTCGGAACACCCGACTCCGTTGCTGAGGATGGCTTCCGTGACGCTGACTTACGCCGACGGAGAAAAGTTCCTCACCCTAACGGACCTCGTTAGCAAAATAAGAAGGGGAAGTTTTAATTTCGGGGACGGCGTAGATCTCGGGGGAAGAATTCTCACCAGATCCTTGGAACTGGGAGCTTTTTTTCTACAGTTTATTCGATGGTGGAATCAGGAGAATTATTACACCAATATTCTAGCTCTTCCCACACCTCCGCCCCCTACGGTAAATCGGCGTTGTTATCGCATGGAGAAAAACGGGATGCGAATAAACGATATAATTATTCCTCTTCGTCTCAGGTTCCCAAGATAGCGATTCAGTACAGAGGACTGTGTCCCATTTGTCGACAGCGGCGTAGAATCCACACCGCTCTTCCGGTCTCAGGGTAGATGAATTGAAATGAAATTCCATTCATGCGTTAATCGTTGAATCATTATTCTGATAGTTTATTTTCACCCCTTTTTGCAGCTACGTCTTCTGTTATCGGTGCATTCTGAGATACGTCCAAGAGCACGGGAGATGTCCGATAACAAATTATCCCGCCAAGGATGATGACTTGGTCCGTTTATACGTAGAATAAAAACATTCCGTTATCGTATTATGTATACGGGAGAGGCCCGATTGGATACCATCGGAGACAATTTCTTAAAAATTGTTTCCAATAATAATGTATATTTTTGTACGTTCAAAGCTTGTAGTGGATTTTGTATATAGACTGTAACTTAATACCTATACTTAAAAAAAAA
The DNA here is from genome assembly GCA_018257835.1 of Euura lappo. Classification (NCBI taxonomy): domain Eukaryota; kingdom Metazoa; phylum Arthropoda; class Insecta; order Hymenoptera; family Tenthredinidae; genus Euura; species Euura lappo. The sequence goes on along the minus strand of JAEUYN010000607.1, from coordinate 64,512 downwards.
TCGGGTGAATGAGACTCTGAGACTTAAAGATAGGTAGCTATAACTGAATCGATGCTATTTTATAAACGATGAGTTTCATCGGCATGTTTATTCGGGTGTAGGAGTGTAAATAAATTTCTTACAATCTCCAATTTCGTCATTTATTTACGCAATTTTGATATAGAAAAGTAGAAAAAGTAGCGTTAGAGGATAAACAAACTAATTTTAAGCGATGGTCAAACTTTCAAAAGCAATTCTTTGTATAAAATGTTGTCATTGATAGCCATTAAAGAGTATAACCGATGAGGGTGAGAGCAGATATTCGTCGACGGAGGGCAATTAAGAGACTCTACATGCGAACGATGCCGGGTGTGGTCTGTGTGCTTCGGTTCGGTCTACGCAGTATAGAATTAGTATGACGAATAATAACGTCAACAGTTTTCATATTGGGAGTCAAGAACTGGGCCAGAGTGTTGACTCCGTTGCGCCCGGTTCTGTCCAGAGGGTAACCCATCGCTCTCGCGTCTGGGTACTTCTTGTTTCTTAGTCCGCAGAAACTGGCCGCGTCGTTACACCGGCCTTCGATGGTTTGATCGACCTGAAAAAATACGCGAATACGAATTAAAAAAAAAAATGCATGATTAAACAAGAGTAAAGAATAATTACTCTGTCCCCCTCGAAGTTCGATATCATGACGAAGATTTCAGCCTCAAATCCGGTCTCCGATCCCCTCGGTATCAGCATATGCTGGGGCCAGCCGCATCCGCAGTAGTTGAAAGCGTCCTGCTGGTTGGGATCCGTCGGTCTTCCGGCTTCCAAATTTCTGAACGTTCTCTCAAACGGTATGGTGACCGAGGAGAGGTCGGAGGTGCGTTCGATCGTGTTGCTTCCCGGATTCACTGAGAACACGGAAATATACGAATTGAAGATGGTACAGCTGCGTTTAGGAGGCTTTGAGCTCACGGTTAACGGCGAATTTGTCCAATTCTATCATCATATTCTTCTGATCCGCGAAGCTCATCGGAAGTCCGCGCTCGTCTGCTTTCGGCGCCATGTAAATCCTGCAGGTGCCCAACTTGTTGGCGTTGGTCTGATTGTTGACCTGGATTCTGTACAGGAACGGAGTGTACTGCAGATGCGTGAATCTTGCCAGGACAGCTCCTCTCGGGGTGAAATCCAGTCCTCTTGACATGTCGACGTCGCTCTGTTGCCAGAAAGTGTTCAGCTGGTTCTTCGGCTGACTCTGCGCGGCGACTTCGACGCCTGAAAAATAATACTCGGTGAATTACGGTCCGCGACGGAGCAGATATCGAACCGAGTGGATGGTAACTAACCGGTGACGCTGACGCCGGGGTAGTTGAGTTGTTCCACGGTGTAGGGAGGCAGGGTCTTCTTGTAGAGTCCGAAGACGTATTCCACCCAGGCGTGGAGCCGGTAGAATACCGGGTCCCTCATAGTGACGGCGGGATCTCCGATGGGAGAGAAAGATTCTAAATATCTGTGATCCGGATCGTGAGTGAAGGAGAGAATGATGTGCATGAAGTTGTGCAGGTCTCCGTAGACATTAGGGTTCAGCGATAGGATCGAAGCCTCCATGATATTTGCGAGCACGTCAATCCCGTCTTTCTCGGTCAACAGCACGCTTTCGCCTCTGGCCTGAATGAATAAAATCGAGTTTGTCAGATTCAATTCAGAAATGTAAATCGATAAATTTACTCACGTTTTGCACAGTTCCGGTTTGAATCACTGTGTAAATCCGGTCCCTCCATCTCTCAAGATCGTCTATGTCCACTTCGATCTGATCGGTCTTCCGATTGAGGTCGGAGATCACAGAGTTGGCCGGGCGGGATGGCCAAGCACGACTAGCCACGACGGAATCGAGCTTGGGGAAGTAGCCCTCCTTGACCGGCTCCCTCCACCTGCTCCAGCGCTCGACGCGCCCCAGCTTGTTACAGAATCGTTCAAAGTTGTAACGAGCCATGATCTGCGAGTGCATGTAGTACAAGAGCTCCCCGCGGCGGTCCTTGTTCACTATCTGCATCGGACCGGATGGGGGGTAGATCAAGTGCCAGTGCCAATGGTGCAGGTTTATACCCAGATCTTCGCGGAAGTAGGCGATCTTGTGTTCCTCGTCCAGGTCAGAGGCCGTATAGTCCCGAGGAATTTCGATCGGTATCTGGTAGAGAAAATTATTTATCCATCGGAGACTCGGGCTAGGTGCTTGGAGCCCAGATTGCAGCGATTGAAAGTCATTTTAAAATCATTCCATGCGTTTTGAAATGATTTTAGAAAAAGTTTATGTGATTTTAGGCGATTTTTGATCAGATTTGATTTAATTTGAGACATTTGAACCGATTTTCAGTCTTTCAAAGGTGATATCGATAATTCTGTGTGTTTTTTTTTGTAATGTACTTGGCGCGAGATTCCACAGAGTCTTTTGATCAGAGTCCTGAATATTTAGAAGTTTATGTGATTTGAAGCGATACGAAAATGATTTTTGATCAGATTTGATTTAATTTGAGACATTTGAATCGATTTTCATTCTTTCAAAGGTGTGATTTGAAGCGATCGAAAATAATCAGATTTGTGAGACATTTTTTTTCATGGTGATATCGATAATGGCTTGGCGCGAGATTTCTTGATCAGAGTCCTGAATAGAAGTTTATGTGATTTGAAGCGATATTAAAATGGTTTATCATCAGATTTGAATTAATTTGAGACATTTGAACCGATTTTCAGTCTTTCAAAGGTGATATCGATAATTCTGTGTTTTTTTTTATGTACTTGGCGCGAGATTTCTTGATCAGAGTCCTGAATAGAAGTTTATGTGATTTGAAGCGATATTAAAATGGTTTTTCATCAGATTTGAATTAATTTGAGACATTTGAATCGATTTTCAGTCATTCAAAGGTGATATCGATAATTCTGTGTTTTTTTTTTATGTACGGCGCGAGATTTCTTGATCAGAGTCCTGAATATTTAGAAGTTTATGTGATTTGAAGCGATACGAAAATGATTTTTGATCAGATTTGATTTAATTTGAGACATTTGAATCGATTTTCAGTCATTCAAAGGTGATATCGATAATTCTGTGTTTTTTTTATGTACTTGGCGCGAGATTTCTTGATCAGAGTCCTGAATAGAAGTTTATGTGATTTGAAGCGATATTAAAATGGTTTTTCATCAGATTTGAATTAAATTGAGACATTTGAATCGATTTTCAGTCATTCAAAGGTGACATCGATAATTTTGTGTTTTTTTTAATGTACTTGGCGCGAGATTTCTTGATCAGAGTCCTGAATAGAAGTTTATGTGATTTGAAGCGATATTAAAATGGTTTTTCATCAGATTTGAATTAATTTGAGACATTTGAACCGATTTTCAGTCTTTCAAAGGTGATATCGATAATTCTGTGTTTTTTTTATGTACTTGGCGCGAGATTTCTTGATCAGAGTCCTGAATAGAAGTTTATGTGATTTGAAGCGATATTAAAATGGTTTTTCATCAGATTTGAATTAATTTGAGACATTTGAATCGATTTTCAGTCATTCAAAGGTGATATCGATAATTCTGTGTTTTTTTTTTATGTACTTGGCGCGAGATTTCTTGATCAGAGTCCTGAATAGAAGTTTATGTGATTTGAAGCGATATTAAAATGGTTTTTCATCAGATTTGAATTAAATTGAGACATTTGAATCGATTTTCAGTCATTCAAAGGTGACATCGATAATTTTGTGTTTTTTTTAATGTACTTGGCGCGAGATTTCTTGATCAGAGTGCTGAATAGAAGTTTATGTGATTTGAAGCGATATTAAAATGGTTTTTCATCAGATTTGAATTAATTTGAGACATTTGAACCGATTTTCAGTCTTTCAAAGGTGATATCGATAATTCTGTGTTTTTTTTATGTACTTGGCGCGAGATTTCTTGATCAGAGTCCTGAATAGAAGTTTATGTGATTTGAAGCGATATTAAAATGGTTTTTCATCAGATTTGAATTAAATTGAGATACTTGAATCGATTTTCAGTCATTCAAAGGTGACATCGATGATTCTGTGTTCTTTTTAATGTACTTGGCGCGAGATTCTACCGAGTCTCTTGATCAGAGGCCTGAATATTAATAAAATTGCATTGTAAACGAAGAAAAAGGATGAAATCGAATTGCTTGTCGCAGGCTATGATAATGTTAATTTGATGATGATATACGTCTGCGATCTTACCCTGGAGCCTTCGGGCACGAGATTGGCCTCTTCTCTGGCCCTCGAGAAGATGCTATTGGTGATGAACTTATCGGGAAAAGTTTCGCAGAGATGCGGCAGAGGAAGATCCTGCGTGTCTTGTCGATGGAGTATAGCGACCGACAGAGCATAGATGTACATCTGCGGATTGACTCTATCGTGACAATAGACACAAGCCGATAAGAAATCTTCGTAGGTTCTCATACCCAGAAGAATTTCAATCAATTTACCGGCAATTTCCCTGTGTCTTGGAAAAAACAACGAAAAATTCTCTCTCTTTCCAAGCTCGGTCGCTATACCCAACGACGGAAGAGCTATCTCTCGAACCGGTATCGTTGGCGTATCATCCTCACCGATCCTGTTGGAGATGTCGACCGTTTTGTAACGATCGGCCTAAAATAATTCAAGAACAATTTAGAACGATCCTTAAAACATTGCCTCATTCTCATCATATAGACCGGATATAAATTCTCAATCTGACATACGATGAAAATTTATTAGCAAAGCTCTGCGGAGAGGCCCTTGATATTCGTCGTAGGAGGTTTAAAATTGATATTCAGTTCTGTGCTATGATAATCTAGAGAACAAGTCAGGTATTTTATGAGGTAGATGAGTATAAGAGTATCGAATACCTACCAAATAATTGTAAGGCACATTGAACCTAGTTGGTGTATTGCCTCGTGGTACGAATATGGGCTCCGACGGACGATCGTAGAGGTACAAGATATCGGCAACTCCTCGCGACTGGGACATGATTACTCAAATACAGTGCAGAATACTGAAGAGTGAATAAACTTCCAAGTGCAATTCTTTATATAGTGCAAAATAGCGGATGAACCGCACCCCGTGGAAGGGGATTCTTTGCTCGATTGTATATCTAATTCACAATCAGTTGCATATATGAAGGATTTTTTTTTTATCTCAGTGTTAATTAAATAAGAAAATATAAAATGCGGTTTGGTGTTTTTCTCGGTTATAAGAGAGCGATGCATCGCATTTTGTGGTCGGTTTGTTTTTCAGGGAGGAAGTGAGCCTTCGAGATAAGCAGGAGATTGGAGAAACTATATTTTTTATTGTGGTTTCTTGTTATTCCACTAGAATCGAATTTGGACGATCCACAATTAAATGATATTCTTAACTATCGTAATTAACTATTTTACGGATTTCAGGTGAAATAACAAACAGACAGATATAGATATATTTTTTTCTTCTTTTTATTGACGTAAAAAACGGAGAAAGAAAACAAAATAGAAAATAATCATTCAGATCCCATGAAATACAAATAACCAGCGTGATTATCGATCTGATCGTTTTTATATAATAATGGAATCATTACACTAGGTGTTTGTGGTAATATTTAGCATTTATAAAGATTAAAACAACAACAATAACGGAAACGGAAGAAAGGGATAGAACAAACGATTCAAGAAACTCAATAAGATCCTATATTATTAAGCTGTTTAATCAGTGCTTTGTGGATACGTTATATATGTGGTATAAATTGGGAGATCATGCAAATTGAGACAAAGGTTTTTGTTAGCAATTAAAACCGATTGGGAAAAGAAAAAAAAAATTAGATCTCGTTGATTAGAAAAAAAGTTAGTTTGAATCGGACCAAATTTTCTACATCAATAATCGATCGATTATCCGAACAGTTTTGTTACCGGATTAGCAAAAGTTTAAATTGAATAAAAATGTTCGAAATTTTTCATTTCATCGGAAAGAAAATTTTGGGATTTTCGCTATGAAAGTGAAGAAGAAAAACTACCAAAAAGCGTAGCGATCCGATAAAGCAGAGAATCATCGGAGATATTGCAACTTCATTATTTTTTTTTTGTAAAAAGTTACAATTTCTCTCACGCACAGGAAGATTTGACGACTGTTTGAAAGCTCTGATGCGGATGAATTATTTTTTTCTCATCTAAAAATTGATCACACTTTTATGCTTTCTTTTGCGTATTATAAAATAGCGGAGTATCAATCTCCGAATATAACAGAGTGTCTAGAGTCAACGGTAAATCGAATTCCCCGACATTCAGGTTCTGCAGTTGAAAATGTAAATTATTCCAGGAATTTTGGAACCTCAAGTATTTACTCAAGCAAAATAATTCTTTATAAGTTGAACAACAAAAGTTTTTGTCGCAGAACAAAATTGTTAATTTTTTCGATAACTTTATTTCACATAAACTCAATTACCAAATAAATGAATTTTGAATCGAAAATCTCTGGGATTGGCGCGAGATTTTAGATGCTTGCAAAAATTGTACAAGCTGTGAGGTGAAAATTTGAAAAAATTCCAGGATATGAGCCCGAATTCCCGGTTTTCAAAATTTCCCTGACACCTAGACACCCCGTAATAAGAGTAGTCGTCAGTTTTTTTTATCAGCGGCACAAAAGTGTGTTTTAACTAAACGTAAAGTCGAGTAGTGATTAGCGATCGGTGATGCAATTAGTGTATTTTTACTAAAGATAGATTAGAGGGATCGTTTTAGCAATGATATAGAGATAGATATTATAAAGAAGCATAAAAGCATGCATAAAGCGAACATGTGAAAGTAGTACCTCAGTTTTCTTTTTTGCTATAAAAACAAACTGTTGTACAAGTACCTTAAAAAAATATCCATCCAATCCGTTTTTTTTTTTTTGGTATCCATTTTCTAAATATATGTATATATATCGATATCCAACTCTCTATGTAAACTCTGTAACGATCCTGAACGACTTTTTCCTCCCTCCTAAGCGACAGCGACAGCGAGTCCGAATCCAAATCCAAATCCAAATGTAAATCCAAATCCAAATCCAAATCCACCCTAGAGCATCCCGACATGATGTTCTGAGAACCCTATGCGGCGAGGTGACTCCTCTCCGATTCATCGTTATTATCGTTTAATTGAAATCAATCGAAATATCAATCCTTTTTTTTTTCCAAAATATCCTGATATCCTGTCCCAATGATCTTTCTCTCTTGCCTTTCTCTCTCTCTCTTTCGCTCTCCTTTCTTTCTCTCTTTATTTATTTTATCCATTTGATTATCCACTTGACAAGTCCAAACATTTTTTTCCCATCATTATTGTTATTGTTATTATTATTATTTAATCATCATCGTCATCGTGATCGTCAGTTTAATTTATCCAGATCCAAGAATCCTCCATGCGTAATATATTATTATATACCAATCCCGCGAGGCTTCTGAATCCCAATAAATTCCAAGTCCTTTTTTCCGCCACACCTTAATGCTGGGTAGCCGTATATTTTTTTTTTTCCGTATTATCGTGATCCAAAAATTCAAAATAAAATTACAGTCTCATTAAAAAATGAAAACCAAGAAAAAAATAAATAAATAAAATTCTGATCTGTTAAGAATTGACCTTTTTTTTTTCACGTATACGCATGTAGCTAAAAGTAAGAAAATTATAACGAGACTGTAATTTTACAAATTAAGAGAATGAAGAAAAACAAAAATGAAAAAAGTACAGGTACTTTAATACGACGGTGATTATTTTTTCTGTTTCTCCTTTTTTCATCGATGGACTTGCCAATGCGTGAATCCAATTCCAGCTAATCGATAATCTTCGAATATAATATATCCTCTGTTTTTTTTTTTTTGTTATATGAATAGATTTTTTTTTGTACGAATGATGAATCCTGAATTTCCTCTTGTCCAAATGTGAATTATTATGTTTTTTTTTTTGCGATTAATCCTGATAATCCTCAATGAAATCCTTAATTTTTTTTTTTCAAATCCTCTTAAATTTATGCTCCATACAATATTTTTATCCATCCAAAATGCATTATTCCAATCCCATCATAGCATCGCATTGCATTTCATCGCGGTTTCTTTTTCGTAAGTATTTTCAACGAAGAAGAAGCATTGTTATTGTTTGTTTTTTTTTTTTATATCCATCCAAGAAGTATTGTAATCATCGTGTGGGTTTCAGTTTTTCATTCATTGTGTTACAATCCAATCCAATATACAAAAGAAGAAAAAATACATTAGTTTTTTTTTTCTTGGTACAATAATTACGAATAATTATATATTTTTTTTTGTTATTTGTTTCTTTTTTTTTTTTCAATCCTTGACTTTTCAAAATCCAAAACACAATTATCTGCTGAATTGTTTTTTTTTTTTTTTTTTTATCGTCGATCATAAAATGCAGTGAAAATACGTTTGATTTTTCTCTTTGTTCTGTTTGCAATCGCAGAAATTTTTGTTTTAGATTTCATGTTCCAAGTTATTCCCCCCTTTTTTTTTTTTTTTGATCATATATAAATGTAATATTATGTAGTATGAAATTATTTCTATTATAGATGAAATTGAGAAGAAAAAAATAAATGTAAGTATTATTGGTTTCTTTTTTTTTTTTTTTTTTGTCGTAACTTTCCGAGATATAATGAAAGAAGAAGGAAAAGAAAAACAGAAGAGATTTTACGATTACATTATACATTCAAAAAATAAGAAAAAAAAAAGTGTTTGGTTTAATAATTGTTTCTAATTTTTTTCTTTTTTGTTTCTTTAAAATTTCCAGATATCACTTATTAAAAGGAAAAAAAAAAACGAAAAAAAAAAGTGTACACTTTCTTCGACCTCATCGATACACCTGTGTTTTGTTTTGTATTTACAATTCATAATAATATTTCGAAAGGAATGAATAATTGACTTATTTAAAATTAATATTATTATGCATGTATGTGTGTCTGTATGAGTGTATGTATCTAGGTAAATATATTTTCAGATACTCTGTCCTGTTATTCGTTTTTTTGTTTTGTTTTTTTTTTCAAATACTCTTGATAAGAAAAGGAAGAATCTTTATATTAATATGTAATAGTAATTATTATTCAGAGAGAGCGCGCTTAATGTGTTGTTTTATTCTTTTACTCCTCTCTCTTTGTCTTTCTTTTGACTGTTTTTTTTTTTTTTTTTCTATCATTGAAATCAGAAGAATTATAATTCTTAGAAATAAGTTTTTTTTGTAGTTTTGTGAATCAATAATATCTCGTCGTCACATATCATTTACATACTTTGAATATAATATTATCATCGTTATTATTATCATTATTTATGAATATTATTATTTATTACCCATTTATGAAAAGAAAAGAATAAGAAAAAACTTATGAAAAATGGATCGTTTTTTTTTTTTTATTTAATAAATCTTTCGTGATTTTTTATCAATTTTTCATAAGTGTTATATAATATGTAATTTAGTATATATATTTTTGTTTTTGTTTCTGTTTGTGTCATTTTCATGTGTTTTTTTTTTTTTTTGTTTCTTTTTCTCTTTCAAATAACTTCTGTGAAATTATAAGAAGTTCAGGTTTTTCATTTATATTCCATATAAACATGTCTATCGCATCAAATGTGGGTGTGTGGGGGGGGTGGGGGGGGGAGATGGTTGTCGGCGCAATGTCTTGCTTTCAATTCTCATGATCGCCAAATGAATAATTGATATTAAATATTAATAAAGTTTCTTTTTTTTTTCTCTTTTCTTTTTTTCTTACTCATATTTGGCTACTCATGAGGATCTCGCATCTGAGACATTCTGATCTGTTATCCTGCAATTATAATTATACCTTGAAAGAAACAATTTTAAATTAGGAAGCAAAAAAAAAGAAATACAATAGGAACAGAATTTTCACAACAGAGTCTCTAAATGTAATAAACCAAAAATTGCTAAAATTCAATCGTACCTAGAAAATTAATGGTTCAACTTTTTGGAAAAAAAAAAAATTGTTTTAGGAACAAGATTACCTATTCAAATAATTGAGATACAGTCTTATCTTATGAAGCATCGTCAATTAACGAGTTTTAGACACTGCAGGTTGATTGTAAACAGAAAAATCGTTGTTTGATGGTAAAAACAAACAATTTATACTGTTAGTTATGGAATTAGTAGCACAGATTAAGGGAGAACTTGACTCTGATCGTTGCTAGTTTCAAATTTTTTCACCCTAGAAATTTTGAAGACAGTTTTTCTTCGGTCTTTGATGATAAAAAATCGAGAACCGATCGAATTTGTCATCGAAGGATGTTATGAATAATGAAAGAAGGTGATTTTCGTTTTTGGCAAGGCATGTGTGAGAGACCACGTAGTGTGAGACAATAATATACAATTATTTCGTGTTTTCTGTTTCTGTTTCGGTTTTTGTTTGTTTGTTTGTTTGTTTGTTAATGCAATATTCATACGTACACGACTAATCGTACGAGCGAGACCTGGAGCGAGATCTTGATCGCGAGTAATTTCTTCGCAATGGCGAATAGGTCGGGGAACCGCGACGACGAGGACTGTAGCTTCTGGATCGAGTCCTGCCTCCCCCCCTCTCTCGGTCCTCGCTGCGTCCCCGATCTCCGCTGCTGTGATCCTCCTTGACTCGAATGTACGCGACTTCGCCCTAAAATTCACAAAAACGTTAGAATTCCTTCTTCTCCGCCTCTGAACCCTCGCGGAAATCACCTCGTGGGACCTGAATCTCGAATCGTCGAGTTTTTTCACCGCATATTTCATGTCCTCGTATCGTAAAAATTCAACGACTCCGGTTCCGTCTTTGTAAACGTCCGCGAAGCAGACGTCGCCGGCTTCCCTCATGTGGTCTTTGAGGTCTTGCCAGCTGCCAGATGACGGAAGACCCGTCACCAGCACTCTGTACTGAGACCTACGAGCCGGAGGACCTCGACCCCTCGAATTGCTCATCTCTCCGCGTCCGCCTCGACCTCCGCTGTCTCCCCCGCCGGCTCCGCGTCCGCCGCGGAAATTATTGCTCGGGCCTCCGCCGCGGGGGAATTCGACTCGGAGCCTGTAGCCGTCGTAGTCGTAGCCGTCCCTGGCGTGAACGGCGTCTTCGGCATCCCTGAATAACAGAATTTGTCGATATAAGATGTGATAATGGTAGAATTATTCTTTTTTCTTCTTCTTCTTCTTCTTCTTCTAGGATGTATAATTTGTTTACCAGCGGAAAGACTAACCTGGGGTCGTCGAACTCGACGAAAGCGAAGGGGGGCCCCCTGCGGTTTTTCAAATCAACGAAAGTAACTTTACCGAATTTATAGAACAGGTCCTGAATATCCTTCGTGCGAATATCCGGGGGTAAATTCCCGACGTATATCCTGCACTCGTTTCTACCTCCGTGAGACATCGCGCGTACTAAATTCGCGTTTTATGTCCACAGGATAATTATCCGTTTATTTTTTTATCTCACACTGAACTTTGGATCGAAATTGATTCTTGCGGTCGGTTCGGTTGTTTGTGATCGACGATTATTTATCCACGATTTATCAGCGTCGTTTTATACTCTCGTTGTGTTTCTCAACTTCGTCACGAAACACACAAACAAAATGGCGCCGAGCGACACACCGCAGCACCCACGGACGACACCACGGAGTAATAATATGGAGGGCCGGCCGCGCTACTGCGCTTGACGCCAAACTGGTGCCGGACGAAAATAACTCACCGCCTGGCCGGCAGACAGCGCTCGCGTCGGAGTCGCGTTCAGATTCGTGAATTATACATGGCTGTAATAGGCGCGATTGACGCATTTGAACTATTTCAACCGATAGAATCGTGTGAATTCTATTATCTACGTTGGGTGAAAGAAATGAGAGCAAGCTGATATATTTTTGAAATCTTTTAAGAAGTTTAATTTTCAGATTACCAAAGCAGTGGCTATAAAACTACCGTCAAATATGCGGGTAAAATTTTATAGGTTTTACCTACGTTTTGAATATTTCTGTACATAAAATAAATGAAATAAACAATTGAAATCTTGTGTATTTTCATCACTTATTTGTTCAACAATTTCTATTCTTGTTTCATTCCATCCTTAGTGAATAATAAGATTGTTTGTTAGCAATAATTAGTAAGTCAGAGTTCGAAAATACCGTATTGTTTCGTTCCAACCTTCCGTTCTGGTAATATTAAGTTTACCAGGCAGCTCAAAGCTGATGGCAAAGACATTTCAAGGTTTTTCACAGCCCAGAATAAGGTACGAATCAGGCATACTTTACCAAAATTTTTATGTCCGTCTCGTAATGCTCTATAATTTGTATTTCTCTAAAAATATAATGGTAGCAGAATTGTTCGGAAGCCTTTCTGAATACAAAATTAAATGTGCCTCACAATTTTTTTTGAAACATACTCTTCGAAAATGTAACATGTTTTCCGTAGAAAGGAAGAAAGTAGTCTCTGGTTGTGACAAATAGTCTCAAAAAGAGAATGAGTTATAGTCATTGTCAAATATGACTCAAATATACATACATATACCTATATATATCAGGATTTCAGGTGCCAGACGTTCCAGAATGTCAATCAGAAAATAAAAAGTTAACAATAGTTTGACATACGGTAACAATGTGACTTTACTCGATATAAATAAAGTTATAATACTCTATTATCGGATTAACAATTCAGAATAAAGTAAATCGAAAAACGGTCAAACTCCGCTGAGTCTACCGGGACAATACTAAAAATTTATAATAATTGCAAAATTCAAAATTAATATAATAAATGGAATATCGGAAGAAGACTAGTCATTGAAGAATGAAGAAAACGTGACTAAATAATAATAACTTAAATTCTAGGCTCCAACTACGCTCGGTACGCCAGGGTTTCACTCGACAGATCGCAATAAAATAGAAATTCGCGATGTTCAAATAGTAATAAATTCGTAGCAAAAATTTTTTTTCAAAACAAAAAAATACGGGTCGCTTTTTTTTTCGTCAAACAACATCATAATTCAATTTGCAAAAATTCCGTGACACCACGATTTCCAGCCTGCCCGATTTGAAATGGATTCGGTCAGAATTAGTATTAATCTTCAGAATAAGCAAGAAATATCAAAGAAATTAGGGAGAACTAGGCGAAATCATTTAGGTATCCTGAAATATACAATTAAACATCAGAAAATTATCAGTACATTAATAATAATGATTGACACAAATTCCAGCAAAATGTAGTAAAAGTAATAGACAGAGAAATACGCTGTCGTTCGGCTACGACTAAATAGAATACAGCATATATTATCACAAAGTTGTCTCTGATGTATGAGAAGACTTGATGACTTTCGAAATCGTGCTAAAGCACGATAAAACACTTTTATAAGCTCATTAAATATCACGCCACGTGTATTCGCCATTGAATCCCATAGCTTTTCGTTCAAAACTGTAAGCGACTCCGCTCGCAACGCAGTGCAGTGGCGGCCGGCCGAACTATTACCGAGCGGCCGCGAATGGGGATGACAAATGACAGTCGATCGTGGGCAAGCTGGCCCTCCATATTATTACTCCGTGGACGACACTCCGCGATACGGAAGACGCGCTTAGAACCACTCGAGTCAACAGACCACTTGTTCTCTGCTTTTTGTTGTCAAAATGACGAATGAATGATTTTACCGTCGGAAAACGACTGGAAATAAAATAAAGTAGACGTATTACTACTTAATTTTCGCTTCTCATATTCTACGTTATTTACTTTTTTTTATACCATCCACTCATGCATGGCTAACTTGTTTATGCATGGCGCGTATAAACACACATGCATTGAGAGACTGGATTTTTTTTTTAATAAATAAATTTTTGCGACACAGATGCGATATCATTGGTTCGATACAATGATAATACCAATGTTCCGATTTTTGTTGAAAAACTTGAGTAAAACGCTTTTTGGCAATGCTTTGCCGCTCCCGCTCAATGCGATCGGAGCGCCTCTGGCGGAGAGAACTAGCAACTATACCGAGAAGGATCGAGTTGGATTTATATTTCGAAACAAATCTTTTGTTTATCAACTTTAAATGTCAAGCGTTGTGTTTAGTCTAACAAGTAAATAAAATACTACCATCCAGACAGCCATTAATGTTTTTTTGTTGTCTAAAAAACTTGTAGTCATCGTAGTTATTCAATTATTGTTTGGTTAGGTTTTGTATGGTGTTCGACTTCGCCGCTAGGATATTGGGGAATCGTTCTATATACAGGATGTTACAGAATTTAAAGTTTCATAGCTTTTTTTTAGATCGTATATATTTTGATGCCAGTTTTACGGAAATCGTACATTGAAAAATCAAAAGAATTATAACAATATCAAGATTGAATGAATAAATAAAAAGTATATTATAGTTATAGGGACCGTGCGAGGAATCGACAGCAGCGCCAAATCAGTCTCTACAGGTCATATCTGTCCCGAGCCGCAGGGAATTTCCCCTGCCTACGCCGATGCTCAGCCAATCATACGCTACCGGAAGCACAACATGAACCAATCGCAATGAATTGTTCTGCCCGCGGCAGCATTTCAGTGGCTTAAATACCTGTTTTCTCGGTGTTTCTGTAGATATCTCAACAACTGACGATGCAAGAATAACTCTTTCCCTATCATACATCGGGAAAGACAGTTCTTCGCTAGAAACGCTGTGTTTCGAGACAAATATCAACAAATAACCGTCAGTCTGCCTCTCAACGTTGATATAAGGCCCTGCGGCTCGTTACATATTTGACCACTAAGCGGCGCCACTTGTGACCTCGCTCGGTCCCTATAGTCGTAAGATATGTATTTGTATACAATATTTACTCAATTAGTTCATCTGTATTGCTGCAAATTTAAGATCGTTTATTCTTTGTATATCTAAAAATTAAATTTATACCAATTGAAGAATCCAATCATGTTGTGAGTCCTGCCCACATACATTATTTGTATCTACAAAAATAATAATAATAATCATTTTGGCGGGGATTGCGATCGTGTAGAATGTTCATCGCTAGTTCTGAATAACGCCGTATACCGTAATTTTTTGCGATCCTCTCGCTATCCAATCAAACACTAGGCTAGTGACCGGCGGTGCAAGAGAGAGAGACGGAAAGAGGGCTGCGGCCTTCGCCCACAGAAAGTCACGGTATATGCCGCAGAGCGCGGAATATACGTATAATAAAAAATGGCCACATTCTTAGCCGGCTCGGTGCCGCCTCATTATTCCATAGACGAATGTGTGGTTATTTGGGATTAGTGAGGTTTTGGAATTAAAGCTCGTATAAACGTTTTACTTTCAGTCTTTGTATATTTGTATCATTTGGAATAAATTATCTACCACGTTTATTTTAACTCTGTACACGTCATCACTCGATGCGGGTTACCGGAAGAAGAAGGAGGTGAGGAGGCTAAAGCCAGCATGGCGTCTCTAGTTATGATAGGTCTGGGACTTATAGAGCGGGAAAAGTCCCTAGATTCAAACAAGACTTTATTGCTATATCTTATATACTTTCACAGAATGTTACCGGTTTTTTTTTTTTAAACAGACTTTCCAGCATTTCTTTGTTCATTTATTTATATCGATCATCGAAAATTTACGGTGTATAAAGTATCGATAAATAAAAGCGAGCCGATCCATTATTGCGATCATATATTGTATCAATTTATTTATTCATCTACAAACACGATCTTGAAATTTTTTTTCCCCGTATCATAATTATTCTCCTTTAATCGCTCACAGAAGAAATTATAGTACACAACAAGTTCAGCTAATCGGTGAGTTATCGAAAAATCTTCAAATTATATTCCCATCACCGCGGTATCGCTGTTCTCCTGGAATTTTAAATGAATTCGGGCGAGATACGATCTCGTTTTCCGTTTCCCACAGTCTTTCTGATAAAATAATCGACGGATATTCCTTTCCTGATGTGATAAAGAAATTGATCTAAGCCTGTATAAAACCGCGAATTACATTAGCCATAGTCGAAAATTGAATATTTTGAACGTATCCCTTCTCTCGCGGGCTGTTCGCCGCAATGCATGCCGGTGCGATAGAAGACCCTGATAGAAGACCCTACACCTCGACCAATCAGAGAGGTGTATGGGTTTTGAGGTCCAATCTTCAACCCGTGAGGAGTAATATTCGGTGTTGTATCTGCGGAGAGCGGTTAAAAAGTTGTCGTTGTATTAAAACCGGGATAAATAGAAACGGCGTACAGACAGTGATAACAAAGCAGTAAATATAACCGATAAAAGTTTAGAATAAAAACCGGCACAAACTATCAGATAAAAGAGGTGAGTTTTTTAACGTCTAATACTTCGCAAAAATATACTTCAATTTTCAACATATGCAATATACGCGCGGCGAGGGGTCGGCAGGGGGGCCGGGCCAATGATCTTACGTCAAGTTTTCACGCACCGAATCATTTGCCGGATTTCGACCCCAAAAATAAGAAAAAAAAAAAATAGAATACTTTTAGAACCTCCGAATGTCCACGTTTGGAATAATTTCAGACCGCGAATTATTCAACCGGTCGTTAAGTTGGTCTCGATTTATTAAAGATCGCGTGTGCCTATCCCATGACATATTTTCTTATCGATAAAACAATACTGCCCCGTTTTTCCCTCCCGCGCTCAAGCCTCGTCCTCGTCTCACCCACACGCTCTCTCTCTCTCGCTCGCTCCCCCCCTCGGTCCTTCGTATCGTGCGAATGCACGCCAGGCCGCGACAGGATCCCGCCCGTTGATATTACACGCTAAACACTCGACTCTCGTGTCCCTCTCTCTTCGTCCCGGTATCCAGATACCAGATACCAGATACCGATAATCCCTCCTCGCATTTATCTCCGGTTAGGGATATTGACATGCCGGTATTTGACGTTCACGCCACTGTCAAAATCGCGCGTTTTCTACCTACTACGAGGTTCTCTTAATATTCATATTTATTAGGTACGATATGTGATCGTTGACTGAAACAGTCTCGTTTACGTGAATTATTTTATCCCCCTCCCCTCCAGAAAAAAAATTTGTCTCCATACAATTCAATGTCTGAATATTCTCACTGTGCGACGGATGAAATTAACGTGGTTAATCAATTTTTTTTCTTGTCACATTTTTCTCATCCAGACCAGACAAAATGTCGGACCGCAAGGCTGTGATAAAGAACGCTGACATGTCGGAGGAGATGCAGCAGGACGCCGTCGACTGCGCCACTCAGGCACTGGAGAAGTTTAACATTGAAAAGGCGAGTATTTGATACTGAATAAATTTCATACCTATTCCTTACATTCTCACAAGGTGTCTTTCGATCTATTTTTACGGGTATCTAAATATAGATATTCACCCATATCTCGTTGTCTCGTAACGATGAAACGGTCGCCCTTATTAGACGCGTCGTTTTTATTTCTTTTTCTTCGGTGAGGAGGGAAAAAATCGTATCGCCTCTAGCCTTTTTGCTTATTATTATTATTTTGTTTTTTCATCTTATGTTGCAGGACATCGCAGCCTTTATAAAGAAGGAATTTGACAAGAAATACAATCCGACGTGGCACTGCATCGTTGGTCGTAACTTTGGTAGCTATGTGACGCACGAGACAAGACATTTCATCTATTTTTACCTGGGCCAGGTAGCGATTCTACTTTTTAAGAGCGGATAAGCTGGATCTATATCCTGTATATCTTATATTATTACCTTTATCCTTGAACCTAGAAAGAAAGAGAGAGAGAGAGAGTTCCTTGCCCTAAATTCCTATATCCCTGTTTCCCTCCCCCCGCCTGTTCCCCCCTTTTCATAAGATCACCACATCTTCATGTGAAACAAATAATAATAAAAGAAACGAAACAAAAAAAAAATAACTACAATTGTATTGATTATATATATATATATATAATATATATATACAAGAGAGGAAAGAAAAAAAAAGTAAAGGAAAAGGAGAATGAGAATGAGAGGGAGAAAAAAAGAAAAAGATAAATTGAATAATATAACATTTATTATATAAATAAAATAACAACTTTGAATTGACGTTGTTTTACACATACACACACATATAATACATATACAGGATTGAAAGAGAAAGAAATATAACTAAAGAGGGGAAAAAAGAAAATTATGAATGTTTAATCTTTGTTTCTCTGTTTAGAATGATAATTGAGGAGGTAAATGAAAAACAAAGACATAATGATCAATTTGAATAAAATAGACAACACTAAAATCAACGTCGTTATATTCTTCTTCTACTTCTAATTCTTTTTATCGTATTATCATTATTATTCGTCGTCGTCGTCGTCGTCGTCGTCGTCGTCATCATCTTGTTGTTGTTAATGTCCCCCCTTCCCCCAGTTGCGACGAAACAGAGAAAGTAATAAAATTAGAAGAATAAAGAGAAAAAACTCATCAAATATTTCAATTTTTTTTTTTCTCTAGTAAATTTAATGTAATGAAGAAAATAAGTTAAATAACGTAAGTAACGAAAAAAAAAAAGGACCAGGGGGTAAATTAAGAACATAACTTAATTTTCATGTGCCGACACGCAAGAATACTGTTTTTATTGTTTTAGGATATGTTATAATATAAAAAAAAAAAAAAAATAAAAACTATAAATCCGACTTTGTCCAAAAAATGAATCTGCTGCGTTGCTTTCTCTGCTATTATTATCATTAACATTGTTGTTATTACTATTATTATTACTAGAATATAGCTAAATTTCGTCATATAATTTATATATAAATTAGCTGTTTTTTTTTTTCTTAAATTAATTAATATTATTATTAACATCATCATCGCTAAATGTAACGTAGTAGAAGTAGTGGTAGTAGTCTATTAATAAACCTGAAACACCCATAAACCAACGAAGAAAAAAAGACGCAACTGTTTATAATTAAGTTACGACACTATGATATACCTACGCAAAATTTTTTTATTTTTCTATTTTCATTCATAGTTTTTTTTTTTTTCTCCGTAGTTAATAACTAGGATGATTTAATTATCAATTAAAACATTGGTCGAATTTATTATTATTGATCTTTTTTTATTTCTTCAAAGTTTGATGTTTTCTTTTTTGTTCAATACAATTTCTGAACATGGATTATTATTATTATTATTATTATTATTATTATTGTTAATCTTCATCAACAGCAACAACAACAAGAATGAAAATCAGAAAATGAAATGACGAAAAGGAACAATAATGAACAAATTGATAGATAACACGAGAATTATTATCATCAACACATAATGTACGCATAATATTCCATTAATTACAAAAAAAAGAAGGAAAACCAACAAAAAAAAAAAAAAAAATCAAATTATAAAGAAACGTTTTCTGTGTTACCTCTAATATTAAATATTGTTGTTTTGTATATTTGATATGAACGGACATTAAATTTACAGCTAAAACGTTATTTTTATTTATTCATTTTTTTGTTTTATTAAGGCTAAGCATACTTAATCAGATATGAGGAAGGAAGAAATGAACAAAAATTTCATCATCGTGATCCTATGTTTGATATGCGGCCAAATTCTATGTTGTTGTGTTTTTCACTTTGTGTATGGTTACTTTTTTTTGCATGTGTGTGTGTGTGTGTGTTTTTTTTAATATACACAAGAACCGTAGGTACAATAATTATGTACCTATGAATACATATATATATATATATATATACACATATATGTATATATATATTTAATGATCAATAAACAAGTAACACAATAATTGTAATTATTTAATTGATCAGATTGTCATTAATTTGATTAGAGAAAGTAAACTGAGAAAGGACGAAGAAAAAAAATCTACCTTACCTTGATGCTAGCTATTATTATTATTATTATTAGTATTATTATTATGAATATTATACATAAAATAATGAATAAAAGTATAAATATTAAAATACACAATTGAAGAAAAAAAAACGAAAAAAAAATTTACATTGATTGTAATAAATAGGTTATTAATTATTATATATACTTATATATATACATACATACATATTATAATAATATGCTATTTATAAACACAATTTTAGTGCAATTTAATAATATTCAATTTTCAATCGAGTCAAGTAATTCTGTTTCTGTTTTAAACTTTTCTTTTCTAAGATAAGAGTGAGACAAAATAATAGAATAATTTTTTTTATCATTATTATTTCTATTTATGAGGAAATCTATTACTAATACATAATCAATGGCATCAATATTCTCTCTTCGGGAGGACGAAGGGGAAAGAACTAAAAGAAAATAATAGGTGATAAGAAAAAATATAAGTCGTCCTTCACCTATTGATCACGATTTTGAAATATTGAAATAATTGAGTTATTGAGTATAATTGATTATAGATAAAATCTTATCAACAACCAAATTTTTGTGTTTTACAAATTAAGTAAATCGTACTTACTTTCAACGTTATCCTTATCTTTGACACATATTTTTTTTCAATTTGTTGTTATTTCATTAATCAATTAATAACTAATTAATTATCCAATTGATTGTAAAAATGAATTTTTCCATTATATTTTTTCAAGTTGTTGATAAATATTGATGAATTAGAATTTAGCTGCTGTTGCTGCTGCTGCTGCTGCTATTGCTGATATTTATAATTACAGTAAGACAATTTTTTACACAGACGAGTATCAGCTCGCATTTCGTCCGTCGTTAGTTTGTTACGATAATATAAACTTCATTCTCACATTTTGTCAGCGATAAATCATATAAATAATTACTTATAATAGGTATTGTATTATTTCTTTTTCTCTCGTCGTTAAGAACAAAGAGGGTATAAAAAAAAAGAGAGAGAGAGAGAAAAAAAACTTTTCTACTTCTTTTCTTCCAATTAAATAATAACTGTCATTATTAATATTATGATAATATTGTCACAGTATTAACTAGTTTTATCAAATCAATGAAAGAAATAATGAAAAGTGAATAAAAAAAAAATTAAATATGATATAAATTATAAATAATTAGGACAATTTTAATATCATAAAATGTGTAACGATACCGGATGTAAGCCTCATACACACACACACACTTGAATTACAAATACTTTGTCTGAAAAGGTATATTATATGTAAAGAAAAATAGGTAAATAAGATAAATAGTACCCATTCAAATCTTTGGCAGATGAATTCTTAGCACAGGCGTGTCTCAAATTTATTACTTTAACGATAAAGGAAAAAAGAAGACTAATCAAAGAACGTTTGAGACTCAATAAATAATGATTATTATGCAAAAAAAAAATTAAAGCAAAGTAAAAAATAAGAAATTTACGACGATAAAAGAAAGTTGAGACACTGCCTCCTTGATAACGTAAATTCATTTTAGGGAAACGGTGTTAATTCAATGTTACGTGAATCTGAAAAATTAATGACTGCGTGTTGTTGTATCTTGAACTGTTCTATCCGAGGCTGATATTTTCACTACTGAATATTAATACATTTACTCCTGACATAAAGAAAAAAAAAAAAAAATTATCTATTCAATGGTCGTTCAATTCTTACGATTTCATCATCCTTGTCATCGTCCCAAAAATGAGACAGAGAAGAAGAAATTTTTGTTTCAATTTTTATTCCCAGTTTATTGTACAATTTCTATTTTTTTTTCTTTTTCTTATACTCAGACAAACTCATAAGACGGACTAGAAGACGGTACCCAAAATGGTTACAATTTGAAACCTGAATGTATAGCAACGACGCCAAATGTTAAATTCTCGTAGTTAACTTCTCTGAATCCAGCGTCTTCGATCATATTCTGAAAAAAAAAAGAATAATAACGTAAAACCACAGGTAGAAAAATAATGATTGTCTGCGGGTTCATGTATCGATATACCTTGAAATCATCTTGTCTTGGAAATTTTCTTATACTTTCTACGAGGTACTGGTACGGCTGCCACTGTCCAGCTATCAGCATACCCATAACTGGTATCATTTGGAAAGAGTACTTGTCGTAAGCCCTGTAACAGAGGGTCTTGGTATATCGAGGTCGAGCCCAGAGTGCTTGTGACATAATGGAATGAAATGTATGCCAGCTGCATTTTGGTGAATCGAATTTGAATAGTAATAGTTTCATCATTGTCTCATCCATATTGATCAAACGATAGACAAAATCAATCTGATATACCGAAGAAATGAGTGTCTTATTTTAGAATCTAGTTACAATATGCATGAATCCTGGCCGTTAATATAACATCGACCTAGAATTGCATAAAATTGAGGGGGTAATTCGATATCCAAAGTTCAAACTGTGGAAGGCCATGTACTGTTACAGGTAAACTGTGCGGTGCGTTTCATTCTATAAATAGACCATCATGATATTGATGTATCGGTACAAACAAGGGGAGGAAATACTCTCTTGCTATCTCTAAAACTGTTCTCTCGTATTCTAATAAGAATGTCTACCCACAGACACAGAACGACGATTGAGATTCGATTTGGCACAGTTTACCTCCTTACTCTGCAATTGATAGCTGTGGGTGGTATCCATGGTTTGTTTTACCCTCTACCCCACAGGGTTTCGGTAAATCAATACACATGGAACAGCTGAGTTCCCACCCTCACGGTCAACTCTGTGCATAATTTTTACCCCCTTCATCATATCATTTTACATTCTTTAATGATACACCATGCGTAAAAATATGGTGAAAGGAGGCTTTGTTTTTTTTTAATGGATTTCAGACGTATGAATATGTTGCGGAGGATACATGATATTCCCTCACCACTGTAACGCTTCGTTGTTCAAATGGCTAAATTCGAGACACAGGAAACGTCCGCCGGGTTGCAGTACTCTGTAAGCTTCTGAAAGCGCCTGAAAATCAAGATATTCAATTAGGAAGTGTCTCCATCCGTTATCTACGTCTCAGTCTCGTTCTTGAATGAATAAAAAATAAAAAATCAGATATCTACAGGGTGGCCCATTTCACGTGTCGAAAATGGGCGGGGCTTAAAGCTACGTCACTTTAAGCCCCTCCCATTCTCGACACACGAAAAATGACACCATATTTAGGCAGAGGCGATAGAGTCGAGTCAAGTCATATTTTTTTCTCTGAAGATTGTTAAACAAATCAATTTTAATTGTTAAAATAGAGTTCCCCAAAAGATGAACGATTCATAGCTAAATTCTTCTTCTTCTAAGCTTCAACTCTGATAATCTCATGTACAGTATTGATCCGAGTGTAACTCGAGGCTGATATTTGCATGTGAACAAGTGAACAACCTCACCAAGTGTTTCAGAATGCTTGGATTTTTTGTTTTTCTTACATTTTCAATATGTGTAACGTTTCTGATACCAAAGGCGATTGTATAGGCTGTGAAAGTGTCGTCTGGAAACGGTAGTTTCTCCGCATCGCCTTGTTTCCATTCTATATCGACCCCCTTGTCGACGGTCCAGCCCTGTTTCTCAGCTCTGATTTTCCCAACGTCCAACATTGCCTGGTTTATGTCGCAGACTGTGACGTGGCTCCGATGGTCTTCCAAGCTCTTTGTGTTTTTCAGGTAATTTAAATATCTGAAAGTGATGTCGCCCGTTCCTCCGGCCACATCCAACAGCCGCGTTCCAGGCGTTGGACCCAAACGCTGGATAAAAATGTCTTTCCATACTCTGTGGATCCCCAGACTCATAGCGTCATTCATCACGTCGTAGGATTCAGCCACATTCTCAAAGACTTCGTGAACTGCGAAGAGGTTTTTCGAATTAGAATATCTGAGATTAAAATGTGAAAGGCAGGGGTGGGAAAAAGACAGTGTCTTACGTGAGTCCGATCGCATCAGGTGACCGATGAGAACTCCAAAGACACTGTCTCGAGTGCATTTAAAGCGTGCATGTGCACCAGGAATGAGAAAGAGGGTGATCAATCATTATGAATCAGAAAAGAACGTGCAGAGATGTCGCATGTACAAGTGGCGCCGCCAAATAGTCCCGTGGCTTTGAAGCGATTGGTTTATTCTTTCGCGCGAAACGTTTGATAGGCTGTTTTCTTCGGACGTTAGTTAAAGATGCGGCCGCTAGTCGGCGATTTGGCGCTGGCATCGGTTAAGATGTATCGGCTATAGCTTCCACGTTTAGGGATAAATATCGGAATCAGAATATCGATATTGCTTGAATCGATATTATTCAAGTACGGTTTGAACTGGTTTTGGCCGTAAAAGAAAGGAAAATAGCACCGAATTTTAGAACAATGAAAAATTATTATTAAAATTATTATTAAATTATAAAATTACGCTATTTTCTCAGCCAAAACACATTCGATTGATGTGAATTTGATATCAGTGACGTAGAAAAACTGAATGAAGGGCCTAAGAGTCTTGGATTTGCGAAAATCGAGACGTAATTACAGCTATTTAACAATATTGTTCTGTAATCCAAGGAAGTGCTGCCTCTCTCCACGAGGGGCAGCACCTCCTCGGGTTACAGAACAATATTGTTACACAAAATTCTGATTATGTCTTTCAATATTCGAAAATCCACGACTGGCAGGCCCTTCGTTAAGTTTTTCTACGTCACTGATATCAATTTCACATCAATCGAATGTGTTTTGGCTGAGAAAATAGCGTTTGAAAATTTCAAGTGTAAATCATATCGAGGTCACGTGACTTTCATTTCACCTTAAATTGGCCCAAAACATTAGAATTGGTTGATCTCGCAGTTTTTAATTGTTATCTGAGCCTGGATGCTTTGAATTGGGCCGTGTAGATTTCTATCGCGTAGCAGGGATGCCGTATCACCTATATTCACTATCCCGGGCCTTGAAATCGTTGCAGCGGATTATGCAAACAGTATTTCCCTATTTTTAGCTCTTCCTAACTTTTGAGACTGAAGGTACCGCCTGTGCACACATCCCCTTAATCATGCTTGCGAGTATGATCGACGCTTTTTATTAATTTGTATTTTTTGTTATCATTCTTGAAACTCAAAAAGTGGTTCATCGCGTGATCAGGCGAAATACGATCCTAATGAACGAGGTTCGACCGAACATTTAACACAGTAGAAAAATTGAGGTTAGCTTCACCTCACCTTTCTTCGCCTTTTCAGTTTCTCTGACCGTTTCAAAACCGAAATGTGTTTCTTTGCCGTTGGGTTCTTCATCGGTCGAAACATCGTGGACGGAGTTTCGATTCAGCGACGTAGTGATCCCGAATCGTCGCCTATTCAACGTCTTATCAGCCGTTCTTAATAACCTAAAAGTCGACTTGGACAGCGCCATCTTTGTTTTTAACAATTTCCCATTCCGAATTCGTTGTCAACTTCAGACCGTATATTCAGAGTTTTCCTCCAATCACAGCTCGAGACTATCCGAATCGACCAACGAGTCGTTCCTACTGGCAAATACGCCGCGCGGCGCGCACTTCAGACCGTTCAGATCGATTAGTGGGCGTGGTCGCGTGGTCTACCGGAATTTTAATATTTCCCTCGAATCGGAGTTCGGGTTCATCGGAAGCGACCATTCGAGCGATGTACGAACCGTGTGAAGTCTGCCGCGGGTACACAGTGCGAGGCACCTGTCCACCAGTCAAACTGTGTACATAAATGGTGAAAATTTGACAAAGGGACAACAAGAAGATAGGTTGAATATGCATTTGTTCGAAGATGCCTGGCTCAAGGACTGCTAGTGAGTGGGAATTAATTGATAAACTGTCTATTTATACATTTTGCGAAATATTAGATCGATAATGATGTGGTATTAGAATAATTTTATCTGCCAATTGACCAATTTGTGAATACCGATACACGATATATTTAACCTAAAAAAAAAAAAATCCTTGTCAACAGAAGGTACGAAAAATTTTCAAAAACTCGACGTACCTCATGTGAGACAGCGGTTTAACTGGGACTGCGGGATATCTTGTTTGATGATGGTGATTAACGATGAGAGTAGAAAATATTTTTTCAACAATTTTTACCAAGTATGCAAAGAGGAAGGATTCGACAAGAGGTAAACAATCACAAAACAATAAAACTCTCTCTCTCTCTCTGTCTGAAAATGAAATAAAGGTAGCATAGAGACTTTCCGAATCGTTTCGATGAATTTTTTCAGCACCTGGAGCATCGATCTGTGTTATCTGCTGAAACGGTTCGGAGTAAAGCATAAATACTGTACGATCACGTTCGGCGTTCATCCGGGATACAGAGGAGAGAATTTTTACGACAAGATCCTGCACAAGGTCGTATTTTATGTTTATTTTTCGATTGAGATCGTTATCGTTATCGTTATCGTTATCGTTATCGTTGATAATCGCAGGACGAAGACAGAGTGAACGAGAGATTCATGAACGCTACGTCTAACGAAATCAACATAGAGAGAACGTCTCTCTCTAACGAGGATCTTGTTCATCATCTGACCAACGAGGGCCCTATTATAATTTTAACAAACGCCAGTCTGTTGTGGTGTGATATTTGCAAGAATAACAAAATCACATGCGAACTGAGAAACTGTTTCCCTTGGCCGGTCAGCTACAACGGTCATTACGTCGTACTGGTCGGGTACAACGAGAGCAGGAAGAGATTTCTCTACAGAAATCCTACGTACAGAGAACGTGAGTGTAACGCATGGGTCACAGAATTCGGGAAATGGCTAATATAATGAAAAGAAAATTTCTCAATTGTAGTATGTTTACAGGTCTCTGCGCGATGTCTTACTGCCACATGGAGGAGGCGAGAAAGTCGTACGGGACTGACGAAGACGTGATTTTGATATTCGACAAAAATTCGACTAGCTCTTCGTCGAACTCGACCGCTTCATGATGGAAGGCTGTTCAACGTCTTGAAACCTTACAAGAGACTAGATAGTAACGAGATCGCGAGGAGTTTGAAAATGTTGTTTGATTTGATTTTTCTTTTGGTACCGATCCTCGACAACGTTCTAGATAATCGTTTGAAATATCTACTCTTTACCTGATCGAGGACAATAAGCTAAGCTGGTTTAGAGAGCATCGTACATGTTTCTACTGCATGTTATTCAGTGCCTTATTGAATAAAGACTTCTTGATTGATGTCAAATTCAAATCCACGACCTATGACATAAGTTTTACAGAATTAAGGAAAAATTTAAATAGAAGCTCTTTTCTCTCTGTCTATTGTGTCATATTTCGGTAAGCGATGAGCCTGTAAGACTGATTTACTCAGTTTTTTTTAATGTTTTTTTCTTCTGCGTATTAGTATTGTTTCTTTCTTTATCTTCGCGAGGGTACAATGTATGACTAACGATTAATTACACAACATATTATGTACGTACATACCTACCCTATCTTAGCACTTGACCTGTGATAAACTGCTGCACTATTGAACAATTTATATAAATATTATAAATATAGTTATAGAGTATATACACGATAACTATAATATTATTTTATTTTATTGCCTGGGTGACGGAATAATTTTATGATTCATCTGTGTAACTTGGGATTGAAATGAATGGACGATCCATATCTGTAGACGATAGACAATAGATGAGTACAATAGTTGTACTGTGTACAGAAGTTGAAAAGGAAAACAGAGTTTTTTTTCTTTTCTTCAAATTCTTTACTTGAAAATTTTGAACGTTTTTTTTTTTCTTTTGTATTGCATCTAGTGCACCCTGGGAAAAAGTAGAAGAAATTGCTAACGTATCGTAAATGATTCGGCAAGAAAATAAAAAAAAAAATTCATCTAATTTTTCCCAAAATTGTTGGATTTCCTAATCAATTTGCATCGAAATGAAATGAAGAATTAGGGGTATTATCTTGTAGCACTAATTAAGACGATATTAGAATTTCGGTCAGGAAAAATTGATCAACCAGTCAGGGAAAGTCAGGGAATTTCTTTCCCGAAAAAAAGTGGCCACCATGTATTTGTTTATATAAATGTTTTGAGTACACGGACTTGAGTACAAAATATACACGCGATTAACGTGTAATTTTAATCGTATATATAGATTTATTCATAGGCATGAGACAATGTGTAATATTTACTATACACATAATGACGAATCGATCTATTTTTAGGTATATACAAATGTATTTCTTCCTTCTTCCTAAATTCATAAACTTTTTTTTTCATTACTATTGGCAGAATCAAAGAAATAAAAGGATTCTGGATGCTATCAGCTGATTCATGGAATACAAAACTGAGATTCGTATCTTTGATTTTTTTTTTTAAACCTTGTTATACAACGTTTTTTTTTTCAAATTTCAAATTGATATAGCATCGCGAGTATCACCGTCTAGAATTTTATCTGAACCTACAGAATACCAGTTTTATTTTCCTGGTGGGTAGTCATCGTTGATATTGAAAGAAACGGAATGTAACAACTTATTGAAATTGCATCATTCTTTTGCTTTTAATGCTTTCATCTGTAGCTTTCGTCGAATTAAATGTATATCAATGTTTACTTGACTTTTCTGTATACATAAAATTGATGATAAAAAAAAAACAACAACTCGATTTGTTTATTAATTCATGAAGTCTTATTGGAGGAGTGCATCGATGTCTATTATTCTTCAGTTCTGCATCAATATCTTCGTTCTGTATGGAAATTTTTTTTCTGTCTTATAAGAGTCGATGAAATTGTTCAAATCGCGACAATTTTCGATTACAGTATCGCGAAGACCACCGTCGTCGATACCCCTTCCAAACGATAAGCTATCTCCCAACGCGTTCAGACAAGAATGCGTTGGCTTGACAGTAGATTTCTGATATCTAGATCTCGCAGCGTACATCAGAGCCTCTGCTCGTTGCATTCCTAGTTTTTTATCGATTATTTTTTCCTCGGCAATAATTTTCAGACAAATTTCAGACGTCGCCAATGACTTGTCCGCCAATTTATTCTGAACAGCTTCCAGCGATCGACTGTTCAAGATCTCTGCTATACGCTGAGCTATCAATAACCGCTTTTCGTTAGACGTTCCTCTAAAATCCCTCAAAACACCAGCTTCGTGGGCTTCCAAATACGATTTCAAAGCCTCTCCCACCCTCCCTTGGGACATGAAACAGTCGCCCATCAACACACGAGCCTCCAATGACCTCTTCAAGAGCCCCTCGTTCCTCAAGACACCCAGAGCCTCTTCGTATCTTCCCTCGACCATGTGCTCCAAGGCCATGTCGTATCTGCGCGACGATACAACCGCGTTAGCAATGAAAGTGGCCAGTTTCCTCTTCCGGTAGGGAACCTTCAGCTAGCCAACGAACTCGGCTATTCGCCGAGATTCCAAGGACACAGCGAGCCGCGCGCGCATCGTTCTGCGCAGAGCCGCATGTCACTGACTAGAAGTGGGGAATTCCCTGTTTTCATTGAATAGCTGCGGGGCTGCTTGGCTGCTGTTCCCGAGTCTATCGGATAGGCAAAGTTTCCCGAAACTTAACTACCTTATGGAGGGTAGAGAGAAGGAGGACAATACATAGGGATGTCTGCGACGAAATTTGGGCATCGCGAGTGAATACTCCTTCTTTCCACTCTCCGTAACCTACCTGATCAGGTACCACTGATTGACGAGCATAGACTTGGTCTGACCAACCGTCATACTTCCCACAATAGATCTTAAGCGATTACTAAGGGTCGGTTCTAGCAGCTTGTAGAACGTTTTATTCACGGATTCCAGCCACTTCATGGCTTCTCCGAGCCTCCCAGAAAGCCGGAGCACTATTGCTTTCAGTACAGTGAACCCTGGGTTGTAGGGGTCGCAGTCCGTCCCCTTTTCGATGCTCATTAGCGCCTTGTCGTAGCACCCGTTGATGCACCATATTATGGCGTATGCCAGCATTGTGTGACCGGTGTCGAAGATCACCTGCGAGCAAGATTTGAAGGGGATGAAGTGGAACGACGTGACTTCAGACTTTGGAGAATTCTAGAGAGTTTCAGAAAGTTTCTGAAATACGAATGAGGAGCAAGAATGGAAAGACACCTGCAGCAGTTCCTGAGCACTGACGTTGTTCTTGTCGAGGGTGACTGCTTCGTGCAGCATCCGTCGTGCTGCATCAACTTCCGTAATGTGGATCTTGAATTCGGCGTGTTGTGTCATCAGGTCAGCGGTTCTTTGGAGTTTCGCATTTTTCACAAACTCTGACCAGGCTAGACAGTACGCTTCGTACTTTTCCAGCCTACGAAGACACTTCAACAGCATATCCTGTTTAAATTTATGTACATTTTACTGTCAATTTCGTGTAAACGCTGTTAGAACAAACGCAAAATCAGCAGAGTACTTGAGTATATATCTGAAACAATATTCTGGTGAGGATTTCTTCCGCCTTTGAAGAGAACTACTAGCCTGTACCGCGAAGAGTTCGTTCTGTCTGGGACGCAGTATCAAGACTTGTTCAAAATCGGCTGCAGCCTCGATCAGTCTTCCATTTTTTTCGTGAAATTTTCCTCTCCCGCAATAGGCGGTCTTCAACTGCTCATCGTACAGTCCGTCTATTCTACTGGTTCCGTCTTTTGAAGTATCCTGGACTTTCAGCATCCTCCTCGCTGTTTCGTACCATTTGATCGAACTCTCCCAATCCTCTGACGAATACCAGAAGATCTTAACACCTGCCCTTTTCTTCTGTGTTCGGGTCTACTAAAGACTATCTATGCTCTCGATACAACATACTTTTTTCCGTATAGATTTCACCACGAAGAGCGTAGAGTCGATGGCAGCGCGGGTTCGAGTGTAAACCCTTCTTAATAAGGGCGAGTGCCTTCTCCCTCGGTCCATTGGGATCTTCGAAGACCTCGGTGGCCTCCTTAAGAAACTCTTTCGACACGTTAATTTCGCGTTCTCTGTTTGGTGGCTTTTCGTACGTCCACAATAATTTCAACTGTAATCATTGACGAGGCCATAGAGATTATTTGGAAGAGGAGCAAAACTGTTCACACTGTCGAGACTTTTTCTATAAAAAATTTACTCTGATGCAAATTATATGAAATTTTCATAACGTCACTTTGCAAGAAAGTAAAGTGTCTGGAGTCGATTGTAGGTACCGTCTTGGCCTCGCTGTGTGGATTTTGGTAGTGTTTTTGCACCGTCATAAGCAGCTTTTTTAAATACACCAAATCCGTAGCCAAATCCATCGCGAAGCTGCATCAACTACGTTATATATATTTCCTAAAAATGACTGAACCTCAGTGAAAAGAGAAACACTTGATTTTCTCCATTGAACAAATTCACTTGTTCGTGATTGCGAACAGTGTCAATTGACACTGAGACAGCTTCATGCCGAAGGAGCTCGAGGACATTTGGTACGAATTACGAATAAAGAAGAAGAAGAGTGCAATTGAGGATCGAACAGTTTATTAGATTACAATGAATGGCAAATAATTAGGTGAAATTACTCGATAATAAAGGTGAAAATAACATTTGAAAGAAGATAATAACAAAAAATTCTCTGAAAGTTGAATACGTCGATAATATTAGCCAATCATTTGAGCGATGTATTTAGTAAACTTCGAGCATGGGAACGATGATCATGTCCCGGATGAGAACGCATTCCCGCATACACATCGCGCACATGATGGCCTCGGAGACATCGCGGGGTTCGAGAGCCATCGCGATGGGCTTCTTGGTGGTCTGCATCGTCATCTCGGTGTTACAGAGTCCAGGGCTGATGTTCTGAGGACAAGAAAAAAAAGGATGAAGCGATTATTCGAGGCCCGGAGCTGGATAAGATGTTCAACTTACGGTGACTTTGATCTTGGACTCGAGTTCCTGGAGCTCCATGCGAAGGCAGTCTGTGATTCCCCTCAGAGCCCATTTGCTGGCCATGTAACAGGCGTCCATCATCCTCTCGTTAGTCATGTGGCGAG
Source organism: Euura lappo (assembly GCA_018257835.1). Taxonomy (NCBI): domain Eukaryota; kingdom Metazoa; phylum Arthropoda; class Insecta; order Hymenoptera; family Tenthredinidae; genus Euura; species Euura lappo. The sequence goes on along the minus strand of JAEUYN010000607.1, from coordinate 32,826 downwards.
TGAAACACCTGAAGTCGTTGATGTTGAAGATGAAGCCGCACTCCATGGTTCCCTGCTTCTTCTTCATCATCAGGAACTCCTTGGTTATGCATACGAGTCCAAGGATGTTTACGTCGAAGGTCTTCTGCCAGTCGTCCATCGATCCGGTCATCAACGTGACGTGGTGGTCAACCCCGGCGTTGTTGACGAGGACGTCGATCGTTCCCAGGTTCTTCTCGATCCACTGCATCGACTGCACTACTTGGTCCCTCTTGGTGATGTCGCACTGAAGGGGGTACAGTTTTCCCGGCATGCTCTTCATCTCCTCGGCGTACATCTGGAAGCAAAAGGATAATCACGAACGTTTCCCACAATGAGGGTTGGTTTTATTCGGTCCAGACGACTCACCTTGATCTTGTCGATGCGGCGAGCGAGTCCGACGACTTTCATACCCTTGCGGACCAGGTCCTCGACGACGGCTTTGCCGATGCCACTGCTGGCTCCGGTGACTAGGGCAACTTTGTCGTTCCAACGCTCCATTTTTAGAGTTGTTTTTTGGAGGGTTTTCTTCGGTTTGATGAGTAGATGTGTACTGGGCAAGTTACCTCAGAAGGTTTATACTCTGGTCTGTGAGAAACGGTGCTTTTATACTAAACCGAGATGCGATATGACTATGAAGGCTGCAAAGGTCAAGTTAAATTAATAACTTGACAAACGAGATTGTATATTTTCAAAACAGAGTGGCTAGTCGTTACCACCGTACATTCTCGTTCTCTTGTTACTCTTCTTTCGCTCACGATTGTCCTTATCGATCGTTTGCTGGTTTGCAGTTTCTTCACACACTTGAGGAAATCTCAAGTACATATTGATGAATAATTGCCCATTCGACCGAGTCGCATCGGCAGAGATTAATCACGCTACAGTTATATTACTGATTATGAGTCGGTATTGAAAACAGGGGAATAAAACGTGAAAATAATAATTTGACTTTATCATTCGGTCGATGAAGGCCGTTCTCTTCGATTAGCTCAAACAAATGGAAGCAAAATACTCTATGCACGAGCAACCAAGTGTCCCGAGAAAAGTAGGTACCCACGGTGCATTCAGCAACTCTTAAAAAACCCCCACTGTCACGACTGCATATCTTCCAAAGGGCTGGGTCTGGGAGAAAAGTTGTGAGGACTTTTTTTGCAGGAAATTATAGCAGCTTCAAAAGTAGTGCTTATCATTTTTTACCTAGGAGCCACGCGAAGCGAGATTTTGGCAAACGACTTAAGGAATCGACTCCAAGTCTCTTGGAAAAAAGAAAGAAGCTGAATTTAGCTTTTTTTTTGTTTATCAAGTATTTGAATAATTCAATTAAATTCAATTTTAGCGTAGTGATTTCGTGACTTGAATGTCAAGTTTTTAGTTAGAGAATTTCTTACAAGTTTCTTAACGTACTTGATCCATTATATTTTTATCGTCTTTATCAATTGTTCGTCTCAAGTGAAAACTATTTGTTATCCCCTCACGTTGTAATAGTCGAGATGCTGGAAAATATGTTTGCGTTAGGAATTAACGTGGGTAAATTACACGTATAAATATCTTGTGTTATTAACCACATGCATATTGTAGATTTGGCGAACCGCGGCAACATGTAATCTACTCAGACAGGCAGCTGCTCCAATCTTGAAAAGGATGTCATCATTTCTTTTTTTATCGTTTTCTCAAAGAATCCAGTAAATATGATTACAAGCTTATGTCAATGTCACGACCTTAACAATGGACAAATTTGCAGTGAGAGAAAAGAGTGTCAAATAATTATTCCGAGATGTAATTTGTTATCTCCCTATTTAAAATTGCCAGTAAGTATTCATTATCACAGACTTCATTAAATTGTTGCAACTCTTCGACTCCCGATAATGATTTCTGATACTGAGTAGATATACAACGTCCGAATATGAAGCTTTCAAATTGCTGTGAGTTGTGTAAAGAACGTCCAAGATCAATAATTCTTGACAAAAACAGTGTCGATGATTGAAAATAAAATAACAATAAATAGTTGAAATTCTGAGTAAGCAATTTCAGTTGCTGAATCCCCTGAGGGATTAGAATACTATTTCCTTGTGATAAAGCCAGATGGAAAAGCTTTTCGTTGTCAGATAATCAAAATACGTGTATTTTCATGATTTTAGTCATTTATTACGCAGAAGATCTACAGAGTCAATTGATCATCCTGCGTGGGTTGATTTGACGTGTGTCGTCATCAGAGGATCCAAAAGTGCAGCTATTCTATGTTTGTGAACACCGCAAAACAGGACATCGACGCCTTTAAGATCTGTAAAATCGATCAGACTTGGATCTTGAACTTGAAGCTTGACTCGAACCTTGAAATCTTACATTTGTCATACTCTCCAAAGACAAGTTGTAAAATTTACCAGCCGTTATATGAACCGGCCTCTGAGCTCTGCGCAGTATAAAAACCAAATCTTTTCGGTGGCGAGTTTCGAGTTTCTCAAAATTAGACCGACATATAGCCAGGCTGACTCCAACACTCTGGAATATAAAAAAATCTTGGTTTTTCACTGGACTAAATTGAACTCCGAGAACCGATACTAGCCTTGTCTTCAATAAGTTGCCCGCACCAATTGACTATGAATAACAATGCGAATTGTACTAAGACTGAGGAAACGTGTTTCACCAACTGTTCCAGATCATTCCAGCTCTAAAAATTCATAAAAACTCAGAGAATCAAGTGTTGATTTTTTTTCGGTGAAAATAGCATACCGTACTTATTCCATAGGCACTTGTACAAATGCCAACTGAACTAAAGAGAAAATGTATAAGATGAGAAAGTGTGAAGTATCTCTCAATGTCGTCGGTTATATCGTAGATATTCTGATGAAGCCTGACGCATTTGATAATTCTTTGGCTCTTATCCGTCGACTGACATCCGTCCGGATCCTCATCATCATCAGCAATACTTTCCAAATTATTTTCCAACACAGAAAAATGACCGCATACATGATAGGTCAGGAATATGACCCATGCGCTGGAAGTCACGAATGCGAAAACGTAGCCATAACAAGACAGCACTTGGTTGATATAAACGATCATGAACAACTCTGTCGAGTTCAAGCTGAACGGGTATGAAGCAGCAATGGGCAGACGACGTCCGGACCCAAAAAAAATTTCTTGAGATAAGAGAGAACGAGCTGCGAATAAGGCAAATGCCCAGATCAGATGAAATAGGGGAGTTCTGGATCAAGATACCTGCATCGACATGGTTACCAAGCGAGTCGCCCTGTTTCACCGACGGTTACACATGCCTCCCCCTTTTTCACCGGCCGATTTATCTCTGTTTTACCGACCGAGTGGACATTTCTGACCAATGGTAATGAATCATATAGGTACGGTTTATCAGTTATAACGTATCAAAAATCTTGTGGTCAATCGTATAATTTATCATGTAATTTGTTTCATATTATATCTGAAGAGCCATGCCTGTACGATTCATCGTGTGATTTTTTATATAAATTATTCAAATTCACAAACTAAATTATATGATAAACGACATGATGATTTCGTTCATAACATGATACGAGTTATCGCATCAACATTTTCAATAAGGGAATCCTGCAGTGCAGCTATCACCTAAAGGCTTAGTTTCTCGGAATTCATCCCCATTTTGTGCGGTAGTCGGTAAAATAGAGGGACTTGGTCGGTAACCATGTCGGTGCAGGGATCTTGACCCAGAAATTCCATATTATATCTACTGGCACGGATGATATGATCAAATTGGTGGAAAAAATAAATCTGAAATAAAACTGACCCGGCAAACCTTGGAGAATCACTCCTGTGCAGACCCCGATGAGAACGTACGTGATTGACTTTGATAGTTTGAGTCCAGCTCTGTCGTATTTATCGAGGATCGAACAGTCGGTCTTTGATGGATCCGCGTTTATCTTATCGTAGTCAATTTTGTTCTTTAACTTGATCATTCCTTCGCGGTAATAAATCATTGTAGCCAAGTTGATCAGACCAATTCCTCCGAGTAATATCATGCTGAGGTTGTCGTTGAAGTGGCGAAAGTCCTTCGAAACTTGGAACAGTTCGACTAATTCAGCGACGTACAGGATTAACATCGGCGAAATGAACGACGAGGTCTTCAACCACCACAGACTCAATTCACTCTCAGTGTCGAACACACCTATCATTTCTAGCAACTTCTTACTGAATCGCATGCTCTCGTTCATATCAGTATCGCGTGATTTATGATAAAGAAATTGTGGAAATCAGACCAACTGCTGCAGGCGAATTGAGAGAGATCTACTCCCGTATGTCCCTTCTGCCCCTCGAGATAGAAAAATTGTCGGAGGACTCAGGGTGGTAGTTAAAAGAGTGCAATTATTTCTGCATTTTATACATCAAAATCGACGGAAGTAATCGAGTGAGTGTAGGGTGAGGAATTCTATTTCTCATGACATTTCTTCATCGTCGTGCAATTATCTTACCACTCTAGCTGTATAGTCGTGAGACTTTACCATGCTAGAGAACGTATCGATGCGAGTCTCAGTAATTCTATAGACCATACATCACGGCATTTAAAGTTAAAAAGGACTCGTCTTCGGTCCCCGAGGGTTCTGATTAGTCTAGGTGAACGACAGTCACGTAATTCTAGAGAGAAATCTCTGTGATTGCAGACATGACGATTTAAAATTTCGGAAATTTGAAACATATTTGAAAATCTGGAGAAGATGTGAACTAAAAAGAATCATCATTCTTCGTGAAAAGCTGGATCTCATGTCTCTATAAATAACGCGATTCATCGATTACCTTTAAGAAAAAATTTGACTGACTATGAGGACTGAGGTGTGCTAGGAATTACCTTAGTCATCATTTAAGTTATCTCGAAGAGAAGGACTGAGGGTGAGGATATTGTTTTAATATTTTGCATTACAAGTGACAATATCGAAACTGTGTGATGAATTTGTGGTCTAGATTTATCCTAGTCTATCGAGCATCCTGTAATATTCGTATCACGTGTGTCGTCATCGGGGAGTCTCGAGCTACTTATCGACGTTTGCGAACATTGCGAAACAGGAAACGGACCCCCTCAGGATCTGTGGAATGATGATTATATTACCTCTATTCATGACCTTTTTGTACCCTTGAATCTTACCTTCGTCATAGTCTCCAGTGACAGGTTGTAGAATTTACCGGCCGTTAGATACATCGGCTTCTGGGCTCGAAGCAACAGGAAGGCTATATCTCTTTGGTGGCACGTTTTGAGTTTGTAGTAGTTTGACCGATATATCGCCAAGCTCACTCCAAAGCTCTGAAAAACGTAGAAGAGTTCGATCGACCTGAACGACTATACGGAGGTCGTAATAATCAACCATGCTACTAGCCTCGTCTTGAATCAGTTGCCCGCACCAATTGACTATGAACAACTGTGCGAATTGTCCCAAGATTACGGAAAGGTGTTTCACCAACTCTTCCGGTTGGACGTTGCCCTTGAAATTGACAGGAACTTGAGTCATGACGCGAATCGACGGGATTTTATCACATTTTCTACATACCGCACTCAGTTCGTAGGCGCTGGCGCATATGCCGATGGCGCTGACGAGAAAATGTACGAAATTGGGGACGGTGAAAAATTCCTCGAGGTCCTTGGTCATCTTGAGGACGTTTTGATGGACTTTCACGCACTTGGCGATTCTTCGGCTTGTATCCATCGTTTGATATCCTCCCCAATCCTCATCCTCGGCAATCCGTTCCAAGTAATTTTGTAACACACAGAAATGACCGCAGGCGTGATATGCCAGGAATATAGCCCACACGTTAGCGGCTACGAACGTTAGAACAAAGACGGTCAAACTTATCAATTGTTGGGCATAAACAATGGCGAAAAATGCCGTCGAGTTGGAGCTGAAGATATTAACGATATCGACGGGAAGACGACGTTCGTCTTGAAAGAGGTCTGGGAATGAAGAGAAGGAGTTGGTATCATTGTCAAATCAAAATCAAGAGTATGACATGTTTTACTACGATTCAACTTACCGGGTAAACTTTGGATTGTTATTCCCACGCTCACAAAAATCAATACGAACGCGACGGTCTTGGAAAAACTAAGACCAGTTCGATCGTAACGTTCTATCACTGCATCGTCGTAATTCGATTTGTCCCCGTTTATATTATCGTCGTTAATTTCGTCTCTCAAATTGATTATTTTCCCACGGTAATAAATCAGCGAGGCGTACTTGGCCAGACCGATCGCTCCGAGAATTGTCGTGCTGAGGATGTCGTTGAAGTGACTAAAGTCGTTCGTGCTGCGAGTCAATTCGACTACGCCACTGAGGAACAGAGTCAACATGATTGACATGCATATGAGAATTTTCAGCCACTCGAAACCCCATCCGCTCCCGTTTTCGAATATTCCCAGGGATTCTAGGAGCCTCACGCCGAACCACATGCACTTGTTCATGTCTCGATCACGATTCGTAACATACAGTATTCTCAGGAAATCAAGTATTAACGCAGGGCAATGTGATCGCGTGAGGCAGGTGATGTCACGACGAGACACGATAAACATTTATTATACCAAGATCGTGCCTTCGGAGAAGATATTATATCGGAAAACTTTTGTCACAGTTATGCCTCCGACTATTATTACATGTCCGAGGTTCCAGAACACGGTGCATAACACCCGAGTTCAGACCAACTGTCGGTCAATACTTTAGTTGTAGATAAGTTCTGCAGCTTTTCGGTCCCCCGAAACTATAAACAAGAATCAATCAGCTCCGGTGAAAATGACGACGAGCGGCTGACAATGAGCAATCTGATGAGCAAAAGTCTGCGAATACTCGGGAGACATCGACATCGAAAGCTTGAGAGAAATTCGACTCTGGGAGTAAAGAGCAACTCTCTGTGGAAACAACGAGGAGTCCTCGCTCTGATTCAAACTCGGTGAAAACGTCGAGAATTCGTATTTTTTGTTGATCCGCTCGAAATTTTCATTTTCGTTGTAGCTGAGCCGATTCCTCCGATTTTCTTTTGTGTACAAAATGATTTTGACTTCGCGAGAAGGACATAGAAATCGTGTTAAGTTGTTCATTATTGTATTCGTGTTTGATCACTGAAGTACATCGAACCTACAAGAACACATCCTCAGAACAATCTCTTATATGCAGTCATGCAGACAGTACCAGAATAGGGGGTTGGGCGATCTTCACACAGTGTGATGAACATTGATGAATTGATTATTTTAATTTTATTTATTTTCTACCCAAAAAAATGAGTATCCCGATAGAATCACCCATTTGTGACGTAAAATAACTGTGCAAAAGTTGACATTCATATGACGTTCAGGTACACTTGTGTTCTAGGTTCACTGATTCCATCAATTATCATATAAGATGTGAGACTTTTTCGCGCGGTTTTCAGGCGTCGGGCTGGCTATCAAGTGTAGCGAACATCGCGAAGTAGGTCGAAGTCGCCTTCAGTATCTGGAAGAATGATTATCACGGATTTATTCTTGCGGTGAAAGACAGGGTGCTCGACATTTGACGACATAAATTGAGCCGAAACGAATATTATTTCGCGAAAATTGATATTTCTGAAGGTATTGGAAAAGTGTCAGATGATTTTCGGTGCACAAAGTTACAAATTTCGGCGATAACATCCCAGGATGTTAATTAGATCCTAACAACAACGGGAATTATTTTATAAAAACTGAACGATGTAATCTTACATTTATGATATTCTCCAAAGACAAGACGCAGAATTTTCCAGCCGTTATATGCACAGGCCTTTGAGCTCGGAATAATATGAACATCAGATCTTTTTGATAGCGAGGTTCGAGATTGTGAAAATTTGTCCGATAGACCGCCCTGCTCACTTCAAAACTCTGAAATGTCGAACAATTCGAATAATTCAAACCGCAGCTATGATACTGCACTCCATCAATCGCAAGCACGTACTGACCGTGTCTTGAAGCATTTGCCCACAGTAATTGACTAGCACCAATTGTGCAAACTCTCCGACCACCCCGGAAACGTGTTTTACTATCTGTTCAATTGTGACGTTGTCCTGAAAAATCAAATTTCCGGACATTACGTTGTAATCGAGATACTTACACGATCGAACAACATACCTGACTCAATTCGTAGGCACTGGTGCATAATCCGACGGCACTCACGAGGAAATGTATAAAATTAGGCCAAGTGTGGAAATTCTCAAGGTCCTCGGTGAGCTGCAAGACATTCTGATGGAGCTTGGTGCACTTTTTGACCCTTTCTCGTGGACCTATGCTTCCATATTCAACCCAATTCTCATCCTCGGAAAATCGTTCGACGTAACTTTGTAATACGTGAAAGTGACCGATGGAATGGAAGGTCAGGCCAATGAATTGGGCATTAGCGGCGGTGAATATCAGAATGTAGGTTGCAAAAGCCGAGAATTGATGGAAATATGCGAAAACAAACCATCCCCTGTTGTTGAGATTGAACGGATAGTAAATATCGACGGGCAGAGTGAGAACATTCGATCTGATATAAGCTGAAAATGTAGAGACAAAGTTGAATAATTACCAACAGAATTCTGCTACTCGAATAATAAAGAAGGTGAAAGCGAAAAGAAAATTGACAAGATAAGAAAATGGCTCTTTTCCCATTAAGAGACTTACTGGGCAAATTTTGTGTGAATATTCCTGTGCCGAGCCCGAGGACCAAGTATGAGCAGATCCGCGCTAAACGGTTTCCTATTTTGTCGTATTTTTTCAAGATTAAATCATCGCGTCTTGACATGTCATCGTTTATTTGGTTCCCGTTAATAATGTCCCTCAACTCTGTGACTCTTTGACGGAAGTAAATCAAGGTAAGATACTTCGATATACCCATCATTCCGAACCATACAAGGCTCAGGATATCGTTGAAGTGACTAAAATCGTGATAAATCTTCGTCATTTGTATAATTCCACTAGTGAACAACATCACAATAACTGACATGAATAAGATTCTTCTCAGCTTCGTATGAGAAAATTCACTTCCGTACTGAAATAAACCCAAGGCGTCTTGCGCCTTGAACCCGAAGCTCATGTACTCGTTCATGTCTGGATCACGACTCACAATGCGCAATATTCCAGGCGAATCAAGTATTTACGTCGGGGAATCTGATCGCGTGTCGCAGGTGACAACGCGCGGTGATACCCGATGAATTCATAACATGTAATAATCGGCCTTTAGAGAGGAGATTTGATCCGTAATAACTTGGGTAGAAGTTACACCTGCAACTATTCCTGAATCTTGAGTGACTTGGCGAAGCATTGAGGCATGCATTCATAAATAGCTATATGATTGGAATCTATTTACATTTACGTACAGTAAGCCTGAGGCCCGAGGGGGTAGATAACTCAAGAATTCACCGACACGTTATCTTTTTTTCAGTGAAGTAATCAAAATTATATCAAGTGTCTCATTTGGCACAAGATCGTAAGCGCCATAAATGCGATTGTTATGGCTTAAGGATGTATAGGCTATACAATCTCAACGAAAAGTGAGTCTCGTCGTCAATATTGAGTGTTTCGAGATGAGATAAAAATCGGAAAAAAATGAACCAGAATCAAGATGATAAGAGTATTCATTTTCAATAATAATAATGCCCGAAAGTTATCAACAAATTGTTTAAACAAATCATTGTTTAACAAATTTCCTGGTGACGTTATTTTTTTTTCATGTCAAATGAATTCGTTAATCTTTATGAAAACACATGAATTTTTTCAGAATTTTGTCACTTTTTTTAAACTTCCGTTTTCGATTTTGAAAAATGGAGAAAAAAAATCAGAATTTTGGATATATTATTGTGGAAACGATGTAGATTACAATTCCGAAGTTTCCGGAGCGTGGAACTAATAGTTTTGTAAATACAGCCTTTAGAAATTTCCGAAAACGGAAATTTAAAAAAAGTGACAAAATTCTGAAAAAATGCATGTGTATTCAGAAAGATTAACGAATTCATTTGACATGAAAAAAAATAACGTCACCAGGAAATTTGTTAAACAATGATTTGTTTAACCAATTTGTTGATAACTTTCGGGCATTATTATTATTGAAAATGAATACTCTTATCATCTTGATTGTGGTTGATTTTTGTCCGATTTTTATCTCATCTCGAAGTACTCAATATTGACGACAAGACTCACTTTTGGTTGAGATTGTATGGCCTATACATCCTTAAGGTCGTATGAATTCTCATTGTTTTTTTTTTCACGCCAATCACTTTGAAAATGATCAACACGTATGACTCAATTGAATATAGAAGAAGTGACAACTTCTGTTGAAATAAATTTCCGTTGGTAGGTATTTTTCAAGAAAGACTTTTTCGTTGGTAGATTTCTTTGTGGAGACCACATTAATGTACTTGGTAACGATGTGCGGAATATCTGGTGACTGTTTTTTTTTTTACCATCCGGCCGGATAACCGGACAGCAATAAAAATCTGTAATATAATATATACTGTTCAGAAGATGATTATACTTTTAAATTCTTTTTTTTGGAAACTTTATCCACGTCCATAGAAACAAAGTAATTGTTTTCTACGATAATTATACTATGAGTATAGGTGATAAAAATGGAACGAAATTAAAGTGACAATATAATGAAATAAGCAGGAAATGGAAATCCTCAGTTTCACACTTTAATTTTCGATCTTGATCAGTAATCATCCAACATTGGGCGATTTTTTTGTGCCGGATATCGGGCAGAGGTGCTTATTTGGGGATATCGGTACTTTATGTAAAATTTCACTGATCTGCACCCGATAATTGTGTTCGCTCGCTTATTTATCTGCAATATCATTCGCACGAAGAATTGCTGTAATCGACGAGTGCATCGGTACGGTGACACGTATCAAAGTAAGTTTGTCAGCTTGCAACGCATCTTGTAACGCGAACGTCACGTTGATCATAGAAGTAGGTATATCCTGTCTTCGAAAGCTAATACCTAACTCCAAGATCGACGTTCATGACTACATAGTTCAATCATTTCTTCCTCCCATCTCACCTTTTCGTGGTTTGAATTCCGCCGCGCAACTCGACCGAACGCGCAGCTCCAAAGACGCGGGAGAATTCAAATCAATGAGGGAAAAGAAAGGCGAAAGAATGAAGGTTTACGTTTAAAACTGATGATTCTGATATATTTTCAGGGAGTTAAGATAAAATATACAAAAGTGAACTTTCTAATATGTCGCGTGTCTAATGACATAAGGACGTAAGCGCCATTATACGACGTTTTGCTGTTTATAATGGCATAAAGTCGTATAATTTTTTTTTCACGCCAATCGCTCTGAAAACGTTCCAAACCTATAGATCAATTGAAATTACGAGATCGAAAAATGTAAGTGCAAAAGGTCGTAAGTTGGGCGCTTACGACCTTCTGCAGTTACCTATGAATATTTTTTATCGAAATTTTCGAAACGACGTCGATTTCGATTTTTCTTTGCGTTTCACGAGTTTTTACGGCTATTTGAAAAAATCGTGAAAAAAAAAAGAAAAAAAAAATTGGCGCTTACGACCTTCTGCAGTTACGTACGAATATTTTTTATCGAAATTTTCGAAAGGACGTCGATTTCGATTTTTCTTTGCGTTTCACGAGTTTTTACGGCTATTTGGAAAAATCGTGAAAAAAATTTTTTTTTTCAAATTGGCGCTTATACGACCTTCTGCAGTTACCTACGAATATTTTTTATCGAAATTTTCTAAACGACGTCGATTTCGATTTTTCTTTGCATTTTACGAGTTTTCACAGCTATTTGAAAAAAACGTGAAAAAAATTTTTTTTTTAACTTGGCGCTTACGACCTTCTGTTTTTATTTTGTTTTTTAATCTTCCTTAAAAATTGTAATGAAAGAACGACGTATCCGCCCAACTTACGACCTTTTGCACTTACATTTTTCGAACTCGTAATTTCAATTGATCGATACGTTTTGACCGTTTTCGGAGCGAATGACGTCAAAAAAAAAAAATTATACGACCTTTTGCCACCAAAATCGCGTTTTTGGCGCTTACGACCTTATGCCATTAGTCACGCGATGTACGCAGAAATCTCTCCCGAGTGCGTCGGCTCGCCAGCCAATTAGGGGGTCAGTTTCCCTGAAAAATCCTCCTACTGACCGCCCTCAACTGACTCTCCTCTTCCTCCCTTCTTGGGGGTAGTGGGGTGGGAGCCGCGTACACCGCCGGGAACGCGGAAGAGCTCGGCGCCAGAAGGGTCCGAGCACATGTGCGTGGAAAGAAGCGACGGGCTTCTACATATAACATAGGGCAACCTCTTGAGATGCCTTTCCTTAAATTCCTACGACTTTCACAATTCCTGTACCGTCCTGACAATGACCAGAACCCTCCGCACATGTGCAAGCGGTAAAAATGAAATCCTACTTCAAGAGTTTTTATAACACCTGCGTGGAAAGCTTGATTTTCGATGCCTGTGTTTGGTTTGGAAAGGGCCCCTTTTCAGATGAGTGAAAAAAAGTAATATTTCTTCACTATCGCGCAGGCGCACATCGTGCATTATCATCATTTTTTCACCAACAGGCATGCGCACTTCAAGCAATCTACATTTCTTCACTATCACGCATGCGCACTTTGAAGTAAGTCAGTCGTTCAGTAGCGCCATCGGTCGGTGGCAACGTCCAAGCGTCCGCGAAGTGGCGCCCCAGGCGGCAGCGATGTGTCAACCTAGATTATCGCCTAACTTCGGGTTGGTTATGGTCGGCCATTTGCTCATCTGTCAGATGTTATTCGTCTGTATCTCAAATCAAGCTTTCCCGCAGGAGTTATAAAAAATATGGTGTGCGATAAGTGCGGATAGGCGACATCTGCCTCGTGTGAAGTTTGAATCACTCGCTCGGCTCGCACAGCATTCACACTCGTCTCGTGTCATCCCGCACTCGCCTGCGGCTCGTGAGTGAACGACACTCAACTCGCCTGAATGCTGGCTGCTCGCCTTCGCTCGTGTTACAAACTTCACACTCATCGGATATCGCCTTCTTTCCGCACTTATCACACAATATACTATTCGCGCTGCTCACGACCGATGGCGGCGCTAGCATCGGGCCGTCACGTGGTCTGAAAAGAGTCTCCAAAAACCAATGGGGAAGTCACCTTCAAAGAATCTGAATTGTGACATATTTATAGAACGAGATCCCACTGCGCGGGATAAAAAACTATGTAACATACTAAAAATATATGAGAATTGATATTTTCAAACACTGTCACAGTCAATTATTTAAAATACTGGTGTTTGACTGAGCACGATTTCCTATGCTTTAGCATACGGAGTTCGACAGGGGACTCTTTTGAATGGTTCTTGTTACTGCCGCGTGGCGCTTTTCATTAAGTGAGCATCGCGAATTCTCTCACAATATTTATGACCTCTTGCCTTTACTCTGGCTTACTTCTTACTTCTATCTTGGGTGACCATGCGTCTTATATCTATGAAACAATATTCTTAACTCTAATCTTAAGGCTATTTCAAATATTCCCTCCCTCGTTTGATCCGCTAAGATCAATATGGCGGCGCGCGATTTTAAGTCACCTACCGGGAGATTACAGGATACAGCAGTAGATAAAGTTCAGTGGTTCGAACGAATTGATGGTCAGCCGTACCGACCGAAGCGAACCCTCTCAGCTTGGTTACCCACCTAACTTGCCTATACCATCCGAGCAACTTGCCTGTAAATCGATTACTCATCGTCAGAGCAATGTTCCAATCGATTACGAAAAAGTACTTTTCTACAACACATGCATTAAAAACTCGTATTTTTTGCCCTCCTTAACGGGATGGAAGTCACAGTCTTTTTTTTTTACCGGGAAAATAAACCGGGAGAAAAACTTTGGCAGGAGGGAAATAGTATATTTCGATACAAGAGGCCAAACGAGCGTTTTGCGCACTGTTTTTCTTTATGAATGTCATGCAAAATCCGAGATCTGTGGAATTGAAGGACTTCTAGAATCCACAGATCCTCGAAAAACTGTACTTTGGCAGACCACTGTGCGTGACGGTGGGGTCCAGGGGCGAAGCTCCTGGTGGGGCCGAGGGGCGAAGCCCCCGTAAACATAACCTAAAATCTAATTTAAAAAAAATTTCGTTCAGCAAAATGGCACAACAATAATTTTGTAGGTTAACTTTTTTTATTAATACTTTAGAACTTGTACCAACATTTGTAACAGTCTTTCATATCATATTCATATATATATCAACGATTACTTATCTTATACATTACATCGTAAACCAATTTTTTCATGATATTATAACAAAAAAAAAAAAAAATGTATCCAAAGTCAATGGTGCCAAAAAGAGATAAATATGCGATAAAACTATGAAATAGTTAGCGTAATATAATATTATGAAAAAGTTGGTTTACGATGTAATGTATAAGATATGTAAAATCGTTGATATATGAATACGATATAAAAGACTGTTACAAATGTCAATATAAGTTTTAAAATAGATAATCGTTGATATTTCAATTTCTTCTTCGTCAACGAAATCCATGATAACACGTTGATCGTATACACACGCCCAACCTCAAATGACTCTGTGTTACCATGGTAACCGCCCGCGACGCTAGATGGCATTAGTAATAATAGCAGTGGGCAAAGTATTTTGCCCACCGGTCGTAACATTCTGCTTACTGGTGAATTTACGTTGCGGCTAAATCGCGGGGTAAGGCTGCTCCGGGTCTGGATCTTATTACAAATGTTATGCTCAAGCAAACTACATCTGTTTTTAGGAGGGTTTTTCTAGATATTTTAAATGCAATTATGGAGTTTTGTAGAATTCCAGAAGATTGGAAGAGGTACCTGGTGTGTCTGATCCCTAAGCCAGGTGGTAAGGGGGTTAGGCCCATCGCTTCGATTTGTTATGAAGATGCTTCCACTGGTATTCTGGACTCTTTGGAACGGGTGCAATATGCTGCTTTAAGAATTGGTTTAGGGTGTCTCAGAACCACTCCGACAAATGTTCTTTTACACCTAGCCGGGGTTCCTCCTTTGAAATACAGGAGAGTATTTTTGACTAAAAAATATGTGGCTAAGATGGTATCTCAGTCTGACAATTTGGTTATTCCGAAGTTTAAACTCCTCAGGGAGACCTTCGAAGCTAATGAGTGGGACTTAGATAGGCTACATTTCTTGTTTAGGTGTTGGTTAGAGATGAGGGAATGTTTGCCTCAAATTAAGACTCATAGACTTCCTGTGGGGCTTACTATTGATTATTTTGAAAATTTGGTAGGATTAGACATTGATGTTACTAAAGGAAAGGAACTCAAGAAGTCGTCTGTCCCAAATTATGATTTTAATAAGATTGTTTATGAAGAATTTAATGATTTTATATGTTTATTTACTGATGGTTCTAGAACTCCGGATCCTCCTATAGATCCTCCGCGGCCTTGGCGGTTCGGGGAGAGGTAGAGGATTTTTCTCAGGGGTGGAGGTTGAACAACCATTCTTCTATTTTTTCAGCTGAAGCATTTGCTTTATGGAAGGCAGTTGAATTAATAAACAATAAAGAATGGTCGAAATCTGTTGTTTTTTCTGATTCGTTGAGTGCTCTCACTGCTCTTTTAAGTGTCAACTTTAAATCGGACATAAATCCTCTTGTGTTGGAGATTAAGAGAGTGATTTCTGAAATCCAGGCAAGAGGTCATGTTGTGAAATTGGTTTGGGTTCCATCACATGTAGGAATTCAGGGCAATGAAGATGCGGATGCCGTGGCTGGTTTATCTATTAGGGGAGATTTGATCCAACCGAATTTGGTTGCTTGGTCTGATTTTAATTATTTATGGAAAGAGGAGCTTGTCAAGAAATCTGATGTATACATCCGGTTTTGGGGGGAGTCCAAGGGTACTAAGTATTGTAATTTAGCTGGATCATTTAAATTGTCAGCCTGGTTCAGAGGAGAACACCTGAATAGGAAAAAAGTTACTCTCATTAATAGGATTAGGGCAAATCATCCGACTACCAAGGCACATTTTTATAGGATGAATATAAATTATGAGTGCAAGTGCGAATGTGGCCATCCGATAAAGTCTTTAGATCATGTTATTTTTAGTTGTTTGAAATTGGATGGTCCACGAGTTAAATTAAAAGAATTTCTATTAAACAAAAAGGTTAACCCGAATTTTTCAATCCAAGAAATATTTCTAAAATGTCCCTTAAGGATACAATTGTTTTTGTGTGATTTTATACGCACAAATGATATTGAAGCGTAATTGTTCTCTAGAGAATTTATAGTTACTCAGGTTAGATTGTGTAATTATATAATGGTTAGATATATGTGGGGTGTGTTGTCTATATCCGTTCCCTCTCCCTACAGCTAGTTGGATGTGGAGCAGAGGCACTTATCGCTGATATATCGCAATTCAAGTGGAAGATCTGATCAAGGAGTATCAGAAAAACTGGATTCAACAATCAACGAAGAACTCTAAATCTACTTTAAAACAAAGCAAAGCAAAATCGAGAATTAACCTCAAAATATAACCTAACGGAAGTATTCCATAAATTAAAAACGATAATAAAGAGTACGTTGGCACTTGCCCCAGCTTACGCTACACGGGGACGAAGCCAGAAAGGATTAAGAAGAAGAAGAATTTACGTTGCCCACCGGTGAAAGGATATTACGCATCACCTTTGTGCACAGTGCTGCAATCAGCCATTTTGGACGTTTGTAAACGGTGGGCAAACGAGGATTTTGCATGCATGTGTAAAGAAAAAAACTTGAGACACTCTGGCTAAGAGTTCCGTTTATTATATTTTGGTTGGGCGCCAATTGCAAGAGCAATGATTTAAAAATCTTTCAATCGGAGAGATGGAAAGTATTCTCTTTAATCTCGGGTATTGGAGACATCTCCTAGGTCTAGATGTTCATTAAAATTAACAAAATACAGTTCGAGAAATAGATGGTAAAATCATAAGACGTTTATTTAGGTAATGACCTTTGGAGTATCACTAAATAATGATCTCCATTTATTTAATCACTTAAGAACATTTACAAGCATTGCGAAGAGTTTATATTTAATAACGGAATGAGGGTTTAACCTTGAATTACAATCTCCTTCAAGATTGTCTCCTGACTTATAAATTATGATTTTAATAACAATCCTTTTAATGTTATTATCCTTAAAAAGGAATAATAGAAGTATCGGTCGAGCAATATAACATTGATCGATAATACGTTCTGAATATTATGAAATATGAAGTTTAATCTTTAAAGATAATTAAACGATTTTAATTAGGAGTATCGGTTGAGTAGTAGAAGACTGATCAACAATACATCCCAAATTAAGGAAGAGTATCGGTCAAGCAGCATAATACTGATTGATAATACATCTTAGTAAAAGGTTATGTTATGTTAACTTCTTAATGATCGAAATTCAAGTGAGCTTTGATGAAATCGCCCGTCTTTTATACATTTTCTAAACCCTACGCCGGGCGAATCAGGAATGACGCGACATCCGATCGTGCGTTTTTGTCAATGCCTGCTTGATCATTCACTATCTATTTAATTTATTATCACAAGTATTCATTTTTAGGTACTGATATTACTGTTTATATCACGTTTTATGTCAATGTATCTTTCCACCACGTTACAAACTTTTGTAACCATACTAACGGCGAAATAAACCAAGAAAGTGCTGCCCCGAGCGTAGAACACCGTTCTAATGGTACTAACCTCACCTTCACTCGTTTTTAATCCATATGTTGTAGAAAATAACATATGTGCCATGGGTAAGGAAATCAATTAGAAATCACTCGGAAATCAGCTGAAAATCTTCGGAATCACTTCGAGATGATCGGTGATCAGCTAAAATCATCGAGAATTATCTATGAAATCGCATATCGCGTGGTCTAGTGGTCTGAGGTCGTATCCACCAAAAAGTTGATTTTGGTGGTAAAAGGTCGTATATTTTTTTTGTCCTTTGCCATTCGCTATTGCAGTGTCCAAAACGCATACATCTATGAAATTTAGCCGAAAGAAAAAATAAAAGTGAAAGGTCGTAAGTACTGGCCGTTACATCCTTTTATTTCTAGATTAGAAAAAAAAAATCGTTGTATGGTCGTATCCACCATTTTCATTTATATTATATAATATTTTCGCAAATCCTTTAAAAACCTCTTAAACGTATAGATAAATCAAGTTTCGGACGAAATTCCAAAATTTTTCATTTTCAACAAAAAAAATTAAGAAACTAAAAATATAAGGTAAAAAATATAAGGCTTTTTTTACAAAACCTCTAAAAACCTCTGAAACGCATAGATAGGTCGTATCCGACATTTTTTTTTTTTTATAAAAATTTTGGAATTTCGGCTGAAATTCAATTTATCTATGCGTTTCAGAGGTTTTTAGAGGGTCGTAAAAAAATTATATAACGAAAAAAAAATGTTCGATGCGACCTTATATCATTAGTGAAGACGATTTTTTTTTCTCAAGTTGAAATAAAAGCACGTAAGCGGCCGTACCTACGACCTTTCGCGGTTAGTCGATCAATTTCGCAATTTCACGTTTCTGAACGTATTTTCACATTTTTAGCGGAAATACGGAGAAAAAACCATTGATATGCTCTTTTACCTTTATGCATGGTAAAAAGTCGTATATTGGCGCATACGTCTTTATAAATTTGCTGAAATAAATTAGCTGAAATTACGGAATGCACTATCAATAGTTAATCCTTATCATTTCATTTATTTTTAATTATTCCAGTTATTTCCGCGGTTATTGCAGCTGCAGTTACTTCAGATCCATCATCGCAGCTGACAATAATACCTTCAGCAATGGAGTGTCGTAATAGATATTTATGTTACATGCGCGTAAAGCAACTGTTTTCGGGCGTGGTTACGTTTTTTAGAACGAGTCGTTGGCGTGCTTACAGCGAGCTACGGTGACCACGCCGTGTGACCAGGTTCCTTCTTTCGTGACCCTCAGCCCTGCAGACACGGAAGGCTGCACCTTCTGTGATTTGGTCCTCACCCTCGACGCGTTTAATAACAAACAACGTTTCCGGTCGGCAGCCCATGTTGAGGGTTTTTGGGGGTTGAGCCTGAAAATGAACCTGATATCCGATTGGTAATGCGGATCAACGATAATCTTGTTGTCAGTCAGCCGAACAATAAGTAGGTGGAGAGTGCGAATCTCCGGTGATCCGGAATAGGATTTTTTTTCGTCCCTTAACTCGCCCGACGAGAGAAAAGATCCCCCTTCCGTCGATTCCAACCGAGTTTGGGTTTTTGTTCTCGGGCTCATTACCGAGGGGGAAAAAAACCTCGAGATTTGAGTCACACATCAATTCTGAGGATGGAAATAATTGAGAATGATTCATTTGATCCGACGTAATTATCTTTTAATTCAGATTGATTCAACTTATTGATAATTCAACTTCAATTCGTTTCGACTCAATTCATTATTCATTTTACTTCATTAAACTCAATTTAACTGCAATTCGATTCAAAACGTTCTTCTGGCACAATTTGAGGTGTCACGTTCTTCCATACCGCCGTTGATGTAATGGAATTAATATTCCTTCTAACCGACCAGTTGAATTTGTCCCGATTTTGAAAAATGGTCCTTTTTTCCGTAAAAAGAAAAAGAAAAAAAAATCAAGACTCAGAAAGGGTTGGTCCAAAAAATCTGAAAACATTCGGAAAACTGTTTGAGAGCAAGGAAAACGACAGAAAAAATCACGAAGCGGATAAAAAATATTGCGGTCTGGAGGCTGGGCTAATTGACGTGTACAGCCTCAGTTAATTTGTAACGTTCTACACTTCCTTCTTGAACAACTGGTGTAACCTGGAATGTAGTCAGAGGTATAGAGACGTGGAATCTGTACAGCATCGAAATGCCAGAAGATACTATAATTTCAAGATTCGATTTCGAGGTATTGAGTGCTTTTCTACACACCAGTATGCGTAAAATTGAAAATATCGATTCTGCCCCATTCTTTTTTCCTCGTACGATTTACTCCCGCGTATGATCGGCGCAGCCCTCGGGCCCGGATGTAAAACCGTGTTTTACGCCCTAATTAGTACATAATAGCACAGGGATGCGTCGTTCGCGAGTAACGTACCATTTCGTGAAAAAAACAACAACGTATATAACGGGGTTTCATTAAACGAGGTACAAGCGTATTTATGTCATCAAGGGTGCAAATTATTTCTCAAGAGGGTGGCAAATGTTAGAATGAACACATGATGAGATTTTAATAGTGGACTGTGTCAAAGAGCGAAACGTTTATTGGTGGATTCGCACTTACCGATTGTACCTACCGTGTGAACATTCGTTTGCAATCGCAGAAACGTGGGCGACGGATGTCATACGGTGGTAATGCGCTATAGTCACCGTCCACGCGATTCTGAAACGAAATCGCCGGGGGATTCGAACTCGATCACTCGGTGAAAAGGTACAGGGATCGGTTGATGGAACGGTAATCGTATATTTGAGACGTGTAAAAATTGTGCAAAGTAGACATTGACGACGTTAAGGTACACTGTGTTCTAGGTTCACTGGTTCCATCAATTATCATATAAGATGTGAGACTTTTTCGCGCGGCTTTCAAGCGTCGGACTGGCTATCAAGTGTAGCGAACATCGCGAAGTAGGTCGTGGTCGCCTTCAGTATCTGGAAGAATGATTATCACGGATTTATTCTTGCGGTGAAAGACGGGGTGCTCGACATTTGACGACATAAATTGACGGCCCAATGAGCCAAAGCGAATATTATTTCGCGAAATTGATATTTCTGAAGCTATTTGAAAAGTGTCAGATGATTTTCGGTGCACAAAGTTACAAATTTCGGCGATAACATCCCAGGATGTTGATTAGATCCTCACAACAACGGGAATCTTATTGTATAAAAACTGAACGATGCAATCTTACATTTATGACATTCTCGAAAGACAAGACGCAGAATTTTCCAGCCGTAATTTGCACAGGCTTTTGAGCTCGGAATAATATGAACATCAGATCTTTTTGATAGCGAGGTTCGAGATTGTGAAAATTTGTCCGATAGACCGCCCTGCTCACTTCAAAACTCTGAAATGTCGAACAATTCGAATAATTCAAACCGCAGCTATGATACTGCACTCCATCAATCGCAAGCACGTACTGACCGTGTCTTGAAGCATTTGCCCACAATAATTGACTAGCACCAATTGTGCAAGCTCTCCGCCCACCCCGGAAGCGTGTTTTACATACTGTTCAATTGTGACGTTGTCCTGAAAAATCAAGTTTCCGGACATTACGTTGTAATCGAGATACTTACACGATCGAACAACATACCTGACTCAATTCGTAGGCACTGGTGCACAATCCGACGGCACTCACGAGGAAATGTATAAGATTAGGCCAAGTGTGGAAACTCTCAAGGTCGTCGGTGAGCTGCAAGATATTCTGATGGAGCTTGGTGCACTTTTTGACCCTTTCTCGTGGACCCATGCTTCCATATTCAACCCAATTCTCATCCTCGGAAAATCGTTCGAGGTAACTTTGTAATACGTGAAAGTGACCGATGGCATGGCAGGTCAGGCCAATGAATTGGGCATTAGCGGCGGTATATATCAGAATGAAGGTTGCATAAGCCAAGAATTGATGGAAATATGCGAAAACAAACCATCCCCTGTTGTTGAGATTGAACGGATAGTAAATTTCGACGGGCAGAGTGAGAATATTCGATCTGATAAAAGCTGAAAATGTAGAGACAAAGTTGAATAATTACCAACAGAATTCTGCTACTCGAATAATAAAGAAGGTAAAAGCGAAACGAAAATCGACAAGACGAGAAAATAGAGTTTTTTTCCCTGATTAAACTTACTGGGCATATTTTGTACGAATATTCCTCCGCCGACGGCGACGGTAAAATATGAGATGACCCGTATGACACGGCTTCCTATTTTGTCGTATTTTTCCAAGATTAAATCATCGCGTTTTGACATGTCATCGTTTATTTGGCTCCCGTTAATAATGTCCCTCAACTCTGTGACTCTTTGACGGAAGTAAAGCAAGGTAAGATACTTCGATATACCCATCATTCCGAACCATACAAGGCTCAGGATATCGTTGAATTTACTAAAATCGTCATAAATCTGTGTCATTTCTGTAACTCCACTAATGAACAAAACCACAATAACTGTCAGGAATAAGCTTCTTCTCAGCTTCGTATGAGGAAATTCACTTCCGTACTGAAATAAACCCAAGGCGTCTTGCGCCTTGAACCCGAAGCTCATGTACTCGTTCATGTCTGGATCACGACTCACAATGCGCAATATTCCAGGCGAATCAAGTATTAACGTCGGGGAATCTGATCGCGTGTCGCAGGTGACAACGCGCGGTGATACCCGATGAATTTATAACAGTAATAATCGGCCTTTATGGAAGAGATCTAATCCGTAAACTTGGGTAGAAGTTACACCTGCAACTACTCCTGCATCTTGAGTGACTTGGCGAAGCATTGAGGCATGCATTCGTAAATAACACTTTCATTACAGTTTCAAACTTTCTGGTCCGAGACTCGACTGCGTTTTTTCCATTCAAGTGGAAAATCGACGTCTTCTGCAACAATGCTTCCTGGTAAAACCCGCCCTAAAACTATGATCATTCAAGCCTACGCGTAGCGTGCGTAAAAAGCCTGATTTTCAAGCGGTGCGGAAAGTCAACACTTCCCACACTAGGGCTGCCTGGTTTTTCAGTAGCTCAATCGGTCGTCGAACATGCAAGAGATATTAAGTTAAGTACTTGGTAGGGATGTGCGGAATATCTGGTGACTGTTTTTTTTACTATCCGGTCGGATAACCGGACAGCAATAAAAATCTGTAATATAATATACATATACTGTTCAGAAGATGATTGTACTCGTAAATTCTTCTTTTTTTTTTTCACTTTATCCACGTCCATAGAAACCAAGTAATTGTTTTCTACGATAATTATACTATGAGTATAGGTGATAAAAATGGAA
Organism: Euura lappo; assembly: GCA_018257835.1. Taxonomy (NCBI): domain Eukaryota; kingdom Metazoa; phylum Arthropoda; class Insecta; order Hymenoptera; family Tenthredinidae; genus Euura; species Euura lappo. The sequence continues at coordinate 9,865 of JAEUYN010000607.1, read as the reverse complement.
CGAAATTAAAGTGACAATATAATGAAATAAGCAGGAAATGGAAATCCTCAGTTTCACACTTTAATTTTCGATCTTGATCAGTAATCATCCAACATTGGGCGATTTTTTGTGCCGGATATCCGGCAGAGGTGCTTATTTCGGGGATATCGGTACTTTGTGTAAAATTTCACTGATCCGCACCCAACAATTGTGTTCGTTCGTTTATTTATCTACAATATCGCGTGTCTAATGACAGAACGTCGTAAGCGCCATTATACGGCGTTTTGTCGTTTTTAATGGCAAAAGGGCGTATAATTTTTTTCTTTCGTATTTCGTATAAGAATGCAAAAATACATCCAGAACCGTTGAAATGGAAAAGCCTGTCAACTAATGGCAGAAGGTCGTATGTATCGGCGGATACAACCTTTTGTTACGAACGTGAACAGAATAAATTGTGTAGACTAATTGCATAATAACGTCGTATTCCCTAAAAATATAATTTCCGTTTTTTTTTTCGGTCGAAAGTATAATGATTGATTGTTTAAGCACCGATCCATACATGGTCAACTTTCATGAAGTCCCGTAAAGAGAAAAAAAAAATATACGACGTTTTGTCGTACAATTTTTTTTTTTATTCCTCGAATCGCTTTAAAAACACCTGAAACGCGAAGATCTGTAGAAATTTTGAACTTCCGAACGTCCCACCGAAAAGTCGTATGTGCCCCGAATAAATATCCATTACGACACTCCATTGCTGGAGGTATTAATGTCAGCTGTGATGATGGATCTGAAGTAACTGCAGCCGCAATAACTGGAATAATTAAAAATAAATGAATTGATAAGGATTAACTATAGATAGTGCATTCCGTGATTTCAGCTAATTTTCCATACCGCGTATCTATAATGGCATAAGGACGTATGCGCCGACATACGACATAAAGGTAAAACGGCATATCAATTTTTTTTTTCTCCGTATTTCCGCTAAAAATGTGAAAATACGTTCAGAAACGTGAAATTGCGAAATTGATCGACTAACCGCGAAAGGTCGTAGGTACGGCCGCTTACGTCCTTTTATTTCCACTTGAGAAAAAAAACTCGTGTTCACTAATGATATAAGGTCGCATCGAACATTTTTTTCGTTATATAATTTTTTTACAAAACCTCTAAAAACCTCTGAGACGCATAGATAAATTGAATTTCGGCCGAAATTCCAAAATTTTGATTAAAAAAAAATGTCGGATACGACCTTACACCTCTACCTTGTCAAATTTTTTTGTTAAAGAATAAAAATTTTGGATTTTCGTCCGAAATTCGATTTATCTATGCGTTTCAGAGGTTTTTATAGGTTTCGTAAAAAAAAAAGTATAAAAGGTAAAAAAAATTGGCGATGCGACCTTATATTTTTAGATTGTTAATTTTTTTTTGTTGAAAATGAAAAATTCTGGAATTTCGTCCGAAACTTGATTTATCTATACGTTTAAGAGGTTTTTAAAGGATTTGTGAAAATCTCTTTATATATATAAAATCGTCGTTGCTATGGGTGTCCCGTAACTATGGGCCGATTAATTGAGACCTATTCCGACTTCTTACCTCAGGTTAGGTTATCTGACACTGACACTTGTTGATCTGTCTGTGTGTGTGTGTGTATACATATATGTGCAGGACCATCGGCCATAGTTCTGGATGTCCAGGTCTCAGTTCCGGGTGTCCAGGTCTCAGTTCCGGGTGTCCAGGTCTATCGCGCCATAGTTCTGGATGTCCAGGTCTGTTCTGGATGTCCAGGTCTTAGTTCTGGATGTCCAGGTATACGGCGCCATAGTTCCTGGTGTCCAGGTCTATCGCGCCATAGTTCTGGGTGTCCAGGTCTACCGCGCCATAGTTTTTGGTCTCCAGGTCTATCGCGCCATAGTTCTGGATGTCCAGGTCTATCGCGCCATAGTTCTGGATGTCCAGGTCTACCGCGCCATAGTTCTGGATGTCCAGGTCTATCGCGCCATCGTTCTGGATGTCCAGGTCTACCGCGCCATAGTTTTTGGTCCCCAGGTCTATCGCGCCATAGTTCTGGATGTCCAGGTCTACCGCGCCATAGTTCTGGATGTCCAGGTCTCAGTTCTGGGTGTCCAGGTCTATCCCGCGTCTCAGTTCCGGGTGTCCAGGTCTATCGCGCCATAGTTCTGGATGTCCAGGTCTGTTCTGGATGTCCAGGTCTTAGTTCTGGATGTCCAGGTCTACCGCGCCATAGTTTTTGGTCCCCAGGTTTATCGCGCCATAGTTCTGGATGTCCAGGTCACAGTTCTGGGTGTCCGGTCTCAGTTCTGGGTGTCCAGGTCTATCCCGCCATAGTTCTGGGGTCCAGGTCTATCGCGCCATCGTTCTGGATGTCCAGGTCTCAGTTCTGGGTGTCCAGGTCTATCCCGCGTCTCAGTTCCGGGTGTCCAGGTCTATCGCGCCATAGTTCTGGATGTCCAGGTCTGTTCTGGATGTCCAGGTCTTAGTTCTGGATGTCCAGGTCTACCGCGCCATAGTTTTTGGTCCCCAGGTTTATCGCGCCATAGTTCTGGATGTCCAGGTCACAGTTCTGGGTGTCCGGTCTCAGTTCTGGGTGTCCAGGTCTATCCCGCCATAGTTCTGGGGTCCAGGTCTATCGCGCGATCGTTCTGGATGTCCAGGTCTACCGCGCCATAGTTTTTGGTCCCCAGGTCTATCGCGCCATAGTTCTGGATGTCCAGGTCTACCGCGCCATAGTTCTGGATGTCCAGGTCTCAGTACTGGGTGTCCAGGTCTATCCCGCCATAGTTCTGGGGGCCAGGTCTATCGCGCCATCGTTCTGGATGTCCAGGTCTACCGCGCCATAGTTTTTGGTCTCCAGGTCTATCGCGCCATAGTTCTGGATGTCCAGGTCTACCGCGCCATAGTTCTGGATGTCCAGGTCTCAGTACTGGGTGTCCAGGTCTATCCCGCCATAGTTCAGGGGTCCAGGTCTATCGCGCCATCGTTCTGGATGTCCAGGTCTACCGCGCCATAGTTTTTGGTCCCCAGGTCTATCGCGCCATAGTTCTGGATGTCCTAGGTCTATGTCCAGCGCGCATCGTTCTGGATGTCCAGGTCTACCGCGCCATAGTTTTTGGTCCCCAGGTCTATCGCGCCATAGTTCTGGATGTCCAGGTCTACCGCGCCATAGTTCTGGATGTTCAGGTCTCAGTTCTGGGTGTCCAGGTCTATCCCGCGTCTCAGTTCCGGGTGTCCAGGTCTATCGCGCCATAGTTCTGGATGTCCAGGTCTGTTCTGGATGTCCAGGTCTTAGTTCTGGATGTCCAGGTCTACCGCGCCATAGTTTTTGGTCCCCAGGTTTATCGCGCCATAGTTCTGGATGTCCAGGTCACAGTTCTGGGTGTCCGGTCTCAGTTCTGGGTGTCCAGGTCTATCCCGCCATAGTTCTGGGGTCCAGGTCTATCGCGCCATCGTTCTGGATGTCCAGGTCTACCGCGCCATAGTTTTTGGTCTCCAGGTCTATCGCGCGCGCCATAGTTCTGGATGTCCAGGTCTACCGCGCCAAGTTTTTGGTCTCCAGGTCTATCGCGCCATAGTTCTGGGTGTCCAGGTCTATCGCGCCATAGTTCTGGATGTCCAGGTCTATCGCGCCATAGTTCTGGATGTCCAGGTCTACCGCGCCATAGTTTTTGGTCCCCAGGTCTATCGCGCCATAGTTCTGGGTGTCCAGGTCTACCGCGCCATAGTTTTTGGTCTCCAGGTCTATCGCGCCATAGTTCTGGGTGTCCAGGTCTACCGCGCCATAGTTTTTGGTCCCCAGGTCTATCGCGCCATAGTTCCGGACGTCCAGGTCTACCGCGCCATAGTTTTCGGTCTCCAGGTCTATCGCGCCATAGTTCCGGACGTCCAGGTCTACCGCGCCATAGTTTTCGGTCTCCAGGTTCATCGCGCCCTGGGTGTCCAGGTCTATCGCGCTATAGTTCTGGGTGTCCAGGCCAGGGCATACAGGTCTTTTAACAATAATTCGTCTGTTTTTGCAAGAAGGGTTAGAAATGGTTAGAATAGCCACTGACGGCTAGAAAAAGTTAGGCCAGTCATTCCTAGGAAAAATGAGTGTCCCAAGAAGGGTTAGAAATGGGTAGAACAGCCACTGACGGTTAGAAAAAGTTAGGCCAGCCATTCCTAGGAAAAGTGAGGCGCGAAGCGCCGAGTGCCCGAGGCGCGTAGCGCCGAGCGGGGTTGCCGCGCGAAGCGCGGAGGGGCGGAGCCCCTAGTATTATATAATATAAATGAAAATGGTGGATACGACCATACATTGTTAGGCCGGTTCCATCGCAAATCAGCCAGCAAGGTGGGGACGAAAAATTCAAACGATCCGGGAAAGATGTATGTCATTCTTCAACGAATTCAAGGAGACCCGTATTTTTTCATTTTGTTGTGAAAAAATGTTGTCCGCCTGTACGGATGTTCTCATTTTTTGACGAAAACCCACTTTTACGAATCTCGGAAATTTCGTTTTTCGTTCAAACGGCCGTAATTTTCCAACCGATGGACGGATTTGAGTCATCTTTTTCTCAAAATGTGCGTATTTCTGTCTTTTTTCAGGCGGTTCCAAGATGATGATGATCGATCGGAAAATGCCAAAGTTATCCGACATAAAGTAAAATAATGTCAAGAAATTCAACCACGATTTTCGGCAATTGCATATTTTTCGATTCCATCGCTAATTTTTTCCCAAATAGTCCACAAATAGCACTAACTTTTCGCGTGAGTTTCGTTAGGGGCCAAGATCCTTGAAAAAAGTTATGATTTTTCAAATGTCACGAATTTTCATTGAAATATTTATTCAAATTATAAGACCATACACCTGAATATACCATACAAATACAAGGGCAACGATATGATTCGATTGGAAACACCCCATACATGAACGATCAACAATCCATTCAGATTGTTTTTTCTAAAATTCACATTTATTTCACGTTTGTTAGATATGGTTGAATAACAAATTATATTCTTAGTTAGAATATTTCGGAGTGAATATGAGTAAATTATATTCATTTCATAGATCCAAGTTAACATTCTTTGCTTCCTTTTGTACGTAAAGAATATATATAATTCATTGATTAATTTATCTAATCAAGAATAGAAAAAAAAACTAAGGTTTCGTATTTTTTTGCAGTTTTATGTTATATTCTGTAAATTGATTATGGTGTAGATTTAGAAAAAATGATCTGATAGGTTGTTGTTTTATGTTGTATTTGTATGGTATATTCAGGTGTATGGTCTTATAATTTGAATAAATATTTCAATGAAAATTCGTGACATTTGAAAATTCATAACTTTTTTCAAGGAGCTTGGCCCCTAACGAAACTCACGCGAAAAGTTGGTGCTATTTGTGGACTATTTGCGAAAAAATTTGCGATCGAATCGAAAAATATGCAATTGCCGAAAATGGTGGTTGAATTTCTTGACATTATTTTACTTTATGTCGGATAACTTTGGCATTTTCCGATCGATCATCATCATCTTGGAACCGCCTGAAAGAAGACAGAAATACGCACGCACATTTTGAAAAAAAGATGACTCAAATCCGTCCATCGGTTGGAAAGTTACGGCCGTTTGAACGAAAAACGAAATTTCTGAGATTCGTAAAAGTGGGTTTTCGTCAAACAATGGGAACATCCGTACAGGCGAACAAAATTTTTTCACAACAAAATGAAAAAATACGGGTCTCCTTGAATTCGTTGAAGAATGACATACATCTTTTCCGGATCGTTTGAATTTTTCGTCCCCACCTTGCTGGCTGATTTGAGATGGAACCGGCCGTTAGTGAACACGATTTTTTTTTTCTAATCTAGAAATGAAAGGATGTAACCGCCCTTACGACCCTACATCTTTATTTTTTCTTTCGGCTAATTTTCATAGATGTATGCGTTTTGGACACTGCAATAGCGAATGGCAAAGGACAAAAAAAATATACGACCTTTTACCACCAAAATCAACTTTTTGGTGGATACGACCTCAGACCACTAGACACGCGATATGCGATTTCATAGATAATTCTCGACGATTTTTGCTGATTATCGATCATCTCGAAGTGATTCCGAAGATTTTCAGCTGATTTCCGAGTGATTTCTAATTGATTTCCTTACCCATGGCACATATGTTATTTTTTACAACATATGGATTAAAAACGAGTGAAGGTGAGGTTAGTACCATTAGAACGGTGTTCTACGCTCGGGGCAGCACTTTCTTGGTTTATTTCACCGTTAGTATGGTTACGAGAGGTTTTTTTCCCTCCTGCCAGAATTTTTTTCACGGTTTATTTTCCCGGTAAAAAAACTGTGACTTTCATCCCGTTAAGGAGGGCAAAAAATACGATTTTTTAATGCATGTGTTGTAGAATAGTATATTACCACACCTAGGGAGGGAAAGTAGGCTATTCCAGTACTTTTTCCCGGTATTTCCTAATCGATTGCTCTAACGATGAGTATTCGACTTATAGGCAAGTCGCTCGGATGGTATAGGCCATATATATATATATAGGATGGTAAGTTACGTGGGTAACCAAGCTGAGAGGGTTCGCTTCGGTCGGTACGGCTGACAATCAATTCGTTCGAACCACTGAACTTTATCTACTGATAGCTGCTCGTTCGGTCGAGTTGCGCGGCGGAATTCAACCCTACTCAAAAAGTTCACGTCATAAATGTCATGAAAAAGTAGTTAATTAATCATGTGATAAATCGTATGCTTTTATGGAAGATTTCAGGTTCACATTTATTACCTGATTTATCATATGATTTATCATGTGATTTCTTACATGATGATATTTTACGATGGAAGAGGAAAAAAAGTTGAACCCGAGCTGGGATCGAACCGACGACCGTCGGATTCGGAAGCAGACACGCATACCGACCGAGCTACGACTTTTTTTTTTAAAGAATTTTTATTTATTTTTCAGGTGTACAGTATAATGATAAGGTATAAAGTAACTTATAACTGGATATAATAATTATGCAGTCTTGGTCTTATCAACCTCAGCCGTTACAAAGGAACGAATTCAACTTCCAATCACATCAGAGCTTATAAACCAAAACCTGTGAATATCTTATATCAGAGAGAAGGTGAGATGGGAGGAAGAAATGATTGAACTATGTAGTCATGAACGTCGATCTTGGAGTATAGGTATTAGCTTTCGAAGACAGGATATACCTACTTCTATGATCAACGTGACGTTCGCGTTACAAGATGCGTTGCAAGCTGACAAACTTACTTTGATACGTGTCACCGTACCGATGCACTCGTCGATTACAGCAATTCTTCGTGCGAATGATATTGCAGATAAATAAGCGAGCGAACACAATTATCGGGTGCAGATCAGTGAAATTTTACATAAAGTACCGATATCCCCAAATAAGCACCTCTGCCCGATATCCGGCACAAAAAAATCGCCCAATGTTGGATGATTACTGATCAAGATCGAAAATTAAAGTGTGAAACTGAGGATTTCCATTTCCTGCTTATTTCATTATATTGTCACTTTAATTTCGTTCCATTTTTATCACCTATACTCATAGTATAATTATCGTAGAAAACAATTACTTTGTTTCTATGGACGTGGATAAAGTTTCCAAAAAAAAGAATTTAAAAGTATAATCATCTTCTGAACAGTATATATGTATACTAGGGCAGCACGCGCGCTTCGCGCGCGATTGATCTTTGTTAGCGCTGTAGCGCTTTCATTTTATTTATTTTCATTTAGTCTTTTTCATTTTTGTTCGAATACTTTTTTAAATTCTTTGTTCTTCTTAAAATGTTTGTGTAATTGAACGATTCAAGTAAACAATTCTGTGAATACGTGATTTTTGACTGAATTGCCTCTTCGTTGTTCGCCAAGGTATACATACTTTCAAACTATCCCAGGATCGTACTGGTGATACGGTCACGTCAAATATAGCTGACCGTGATTGAATATATCTTTACGGAGATCTATTCCGATTTTTGAAAATGTTTGCCCTTTTGCTTTGTTAATAGTCATTGCAAAGGCAAACTATATTGGAAATTGACGTCACTTAAATGTGAAAGGGTGACAGGTGTATATCTTCGCAATGTAATGTTATACGGTGTAAATAGATAATTTCGCCAGATTTGTCACCTGTCAGTATTTCACATCACAACATACCTATTATTGGCAAGGTCTAGAATCATCAATCTCGTGCCATTGCAAAGGCCTTCATTGATACTCAGATTCCGGATAAGCATTATGATGCAATACCTTCTGAGAACGTAATTCATGGGGCGGTAAGCTTGATGGTGTCAATGAGTTTAAATATTCTGGTAAAAGTGCTTCATTTATCTCTTCGTTTTTGTCACTGTATTCTACAGTGTCGACCGCGCTTGTGTCGATTTTTTCTCCTGTTCGATCCATATATGGTTCGATCAAGCAGTTCCACGACGCTCCTGTGGATTTCATCGACGTCAACATTTCTAGCGGAAAGTATTGCACATTTTGCAGCTTCTTTATATTGTTTTCTTTGAATGCATTGCCCGTATACTTGATCGACTATGTTTGAGTTCGCCAGTGCTACGCAGTGTTGTGGCAGTAAAATATTACTTTCAGTATCATTCAATAATAAAATAACACTTCCTACGTCTAATATAAATTTTGGGAAGTTCATTTCTTCTGGTAGTGCTCTCATATTTTGTGTTAAAGTAAACTGTGAGAACTCTTTCCCCAATTTACTATGTTCGATCGATGATCAACAATTACACATCTTGTTGCTCTCATTTTAATTGGTAAAAAGTTGCTTAAAATCACCACATGTTTCATGGGATACCAAACTGTTTCATATTGGGATACTGATGTGCAAGCGATATGTTCACGTCCTTTCGCGAATCTGTTCGAACGTAAGTTAGATAGAAGAGCACGCGAGTGGAACTGTCAAACGTCTGCAATCATCTGTCAACGTTCAACCCGTCTATCTGTCAAACTGTTTGACATTAATTTCACGCTTATACTGATAAAAATAGTATATCGCATATGTCTATACTGACATCATTCGTCCGATTATACCGTGCAGCCTCTTTACATTTTTCGGCAGAATTGACTCGCGAATTATAGCAAATTAGAATAATCCTTCACTTCAACTATTGTTTTGGAAATATAAAACCTCTTTGCCGAACTGACAATTCAAACTGGGCTCGGTGTGAAGTCGAACGCAAGCGACACGTTCACACTATTCACGCTCACAGGCGACGACACCAACAGCCAATCGGCAGAGGGCTTATCGCGGTGACAAAATTTCGAGATTTTCGATAATTCCTGACATGGATCTTTTAAGACGGGATATTACAGATTTTTTTGCTGTCCGGTTATCCGACCGGATAGTAAAAAAACAGTCACCAGATATTCCGCACATCCCTACCAAGTACATTAATATGGTATCCACAAGAAATCTACCAACGAAATAGTATATTACGATACTAGTGCAAAAGGTTTGTTTTCGCACGAGTGGGAGGTTTGTCGCCCGAGCAAAGCGAGGGTGACAATCTCACGAGTGGAAAAACGACTTTTGCACATGTATCGAACCAAATTTTATATCACAAACGTGGGTAAAGTCCGATTATACGCACGCTCGCGTGCGTAAAGTCGCACTTTACGCACGGAGTGATATAAAGTCTTTTCACCACACCTGCACGGAAAGTACGACTTTCGGCCCGCTGCGTGAACGGGAAGTCGTGCTTTCCGATGCAGGGGGTGGTGAAAAATAGTATACAACCCACGGGAGTGAAAAAGGCCATCCCAAACTGCGTTCTTGCCACCCTCGCCTTCGGCTCGGGTGTCAATCTCACATGCAGTTTGGAATAGCCTACTTTCCCTTCCTAGGTGTGT